>OY970825.1:68490776-68508276 GCA_963853835.1 Calendula officinalis | reverse complement strand
AAAATTTTGCTTATTTCTTACTTAACCTCGAGAAAGTCCTACCCGGCCCGAATTAAGCCTACGGCACGGGCCGAAATTGCCCGAAAACGAAAATTCTTTTTCAAAAGTCCCTACTTTTATAATTAATAACGATTAAGCCTACGGACATCGTGATCGCTGGTCCGGACATCGTGATCGCTGGTCCGGACATCGTGCCACCTGGTCCGGACATCGTGCCCGCTGGTCCGGACATCGTGATCGCTGGTCCAGACACCGTGATCGTTTGTTCGGACATCGTGATCGCTAGTCCGGACATCGTGATCGCTTGTCCGGACATCGTGATCGCTAGTTCGGACATCGTGATCGCTAGTCTGGACATCGTGATCGTTAGTCCGGACATCGTGCACGCTGGTCCGGACATCGTGCACGCTGGTCCGGACATCGTGCACGCTGGTCCGGACATCATGATCGCTCGTCCGGACTTCGTGCCCGCTGGTCCGGACATCGTGATCGCTAGTCCGGACATCGTGATCACTGGTCCGGACATCGTGCTCGCTGGTCCGGACACCTTGCTCGCTCGCCCGGACATCGTGATCGGTAGCCCGGACATCGTGCCTGATAAAAAACAAATTGTGACTTATTGGCCAAATCAATGTCCGTTCCTGTCACTTAGGTTTTTGTACATAATGTATATATAGGTTCTAGCAGGTTGTAGCACTCGATGTGGTGTTTTTGCCTCGCAACGCTGCATGCGATGATAGAGTGAGGCCGAGCGAGCCATAAAACCCTCGTCTCGATGTGGCATTGTTGCCTCGCAACGCTAGTGGTGTGGGCTATAGAATGAGGCCGAGCGAGCCATAAAACCCTCTGCTCGATGTGGCGTTGTGAGCCTCGCAACGCCTATGGTGTCGGTTATCCAGCGAGGCCGAGCGAGCCATAAAACCCTCTGCTCGATGTGGCGTTGTGAGCCTCGCAACGCCTGTGGTGTCGGTTATCCAGCGAGGCCGAGCGAGCCATTAAACCCTCTTCTCGATGTGGCGTTGTGAGCCTCGCAACGCTGCAAGTGGTTGGTTGCTAGCGATATTTCCGCGAACCGTATAGCCTTAGAATATTGGCTTTACTGCATATTCTTGTCTGATTGTTGCCTTAAGGCCCACTTAGTATTCGAATGGCTATATAGTTTAAGGGTTTCTTGTCTAGCAGCTGAGGCATGGTCCCTGTGTTCCCGCATCACTCGGTGCATTCTGGGGTCGCTTTGGCTTTTGGATGCTTGCTTGGCCTTCGGGCCCTGCGGGTGACTACTAGCTGGTGCTTCTTCGGGGGTGTCTACCGTAAAGGTGCATGAGTTGTGTTTGGTTTTTTATGGGTGGTTGGATGACTGCTTGCGCAGCGACTTCCATGCGTGCATACCTCTTCAGTTGTGCGTCCAAGGTTTGTATCGCCTTGGTCGTGTGGTTGGTTTCCTGTGTTGCGTACCTAATCCATGGCATTGTTGGATCGATCGATGGTTATTATTCGTCTTGTGTGGCTCCTGCGGCATTAGATGAACCTTGAAGCGGTCTCAGTGATCTGTTAAGGCAAAAAGCCTTACCCCTTTGGATCTTAAGATAACAAAACAACCTAGACTAGCTTTGATTAATATGTAGAATAAAACAGCTAAGTCTAGGTCTAATACTGAGTGATCAGTATTGGAACTCAGTATCAGAGCTCAGTATCAGATAGTGATACTAAGTACAAGGACTGCGTAGAAGGACTGAGTTACATTTTGTTATGTAACGGACTAAGATCAAATCCCTTGATCTTAGTCATTTTCCTAGTTTAGTCCTTCGGTTACTCCTTTGCCCATTATGTAAGATCTCTATATCATTATAAATAGAGATCATCTTGCAAAGGAGAAGTCACCAATTCACTTTACACTTTCATATCTATTATAATTGATCAGTGGTCTTGTTATTCCGCAACAAGCCACACTTATTGGAATTATACATTTGTCTCATATCTTGTTCTTATACAATATTTGTCTTGAGTTATAATTATCCAATCAATTAACCATCTAAACCAGGGTTGTTGTGACCTAACAACTGGTATCAGAGCGGGCTAAATAAACTCTTATTTAGTCGATCTATAACCCTGGCAGCCATCCCTTACACTTATCATTCACATACTCCAAAATCAAAAATGTCTACCATTGTTGCACCAATTATTTCTGGAAAAGGGAGTACCCATCTTTGATGGTAAAGATTTCCATCAATGGAAGCTAAAAGCTCAGTGGTATCTTGAATCCATTCATCATGAAATGCTCACTGTGCTAAATGATGGTCCTATCATCCCACAAACTGTGGAACCCGTTGCTGCTACTGATAATGCTCCTGAGAGCATAAGAACTGTACCTAAACTAAGGCACAACTGGACTGATACTGACCGTCAGTTGTATGCTTTAGACTCCAGAGCTAAAGGGGTGATTGGTAATGCTGTCACCAAATGAAGACATCACCTCTCTTTACAACAGGTTTAATACTATTGTTCATGGTCTAATCAGTGTTGGCATTGTAAAAGAGGAAGGGGAACTTGTTCAGAAGTTCCTGGACAGTCTTCCTCAACAATTTCTTGACATGTCAAATTTTGTCAATGCTGCTAACAACATTGAGTCATATACTCTTCAAACTTTATATGGCCTAATGTTGAATCATGAAGAGAATACTACTTCAAGACTGATCAACTGGAAGAAAACTGACCAATCTTCAAATGGAATGGCTCTCATTGTGCAACAAGCATATACTGTGACTGAGCCTGAAGAACCAGTAGTTGATCTTGCTGATGCTGAGGCAGAAGAGATTGAGACTCAAATGGCTCTTATGTCTATGAAGCTGGATCAGTTAAAAAAGAAGAGGCTTGGTGTTAGCTCTTCTAATACTGACCCAAGATCAGGTCTTTGCTATAGGTGTGGAAAACCTGGACATATTGCTGCAAATTGTCATACCAAGTCTTCTGAGACTGATCAGAATGACAAGATTGCCTACCGAGCAAAGAGGTATACTGAAGAACTGGAGCAAGGGCAAGAGGGCAGAAGGGAATGGAGCACCTCATCAAGCACTATACTCTGAAGCTTGGATGGATGAGGACATAAGTGATGATGAGGAAGAGGTTGAGAATAAAGCCTTTATGGCTTTCACTGAAGATGATTTGAAGAGCTCCTTTGAAAAGGATATCAAAGAGGCTGAGAGGATGAGTGTTCATACTGATTGGGATTCCACTCAGTTGTACAAGGTAAGTTCCTTTCAAACTTATTCAGTGAATGAAAAAACTAAGATTTTTGAGTATATGATTGTTGATCTTAAAACTTCTGTACAAAAAGAAAAAGCTTTAAAATTAACAATTCAAGAACTTGAAAGGGTAAATAATGAAAACTTAGATAAATTAGCAAAGTATAAAGATTTAGAGCTAAACTTTTCAGATTTAAAGGACATTAACCAAAGATTAGCTGATAAAGCTCACTTACACAAACTTGAAAAAGAAAAATTTGAAAAACAGTGTAAATCTTGGGGAAATGCTTCAATAAAATTAAACAAATGTTTAAATCAACAATTCCCAGAAAATGTGAGGGCTGCACTTGGTGTTGATCCTCAATTTAAAAATAGGAATAATTTTACTGATTTATTTGAAGAGTTTTCTAATATGAACCCTATTAAATTTATAAAAGCTAAAACTTTTTGTGAAGTTGGATGTCAAACCGAGTCAGATGATGAGGAAAATGAAATTTTAGAAAAACCTATTGGTCCCTCCATCTGCTCAAAGTGCTATACTGAGCTAGAAGAACTCAGTATTGAATTTCCTGTAAAGGAAATTTCTGATACTGAGCTCCCAATAGTTCAGTATGACACTTCTGCTATTCCACCTTTTGAATTATTATTTAATACAACAACTTTTGAAATATATAATGATAATAAGACTACTTCTATCTCAAATGTTTCATCTAATACAGAAGTTTCAGGAACATGAACATCATATACCGAGACATCTAAAGAACCTGTTAAAGTTGTTTCTTCAAAACATGATAAACAAAAAACAACTTCAACTAGGTCCACATTTGGCAGAAACAAGAAGTCTTATACTAATAATATTAGAAAGTCTTTTCTGCCAAAAAAAAAGAAGCAATCAGATCCACCACCCTTTAAACCAGTAAAAAACAATGTTAAAACACCTATTAAAAATGACAAAAATAACATTTTAAAAACACTTGGTGATCAGGTCAAATCTTTAAGTAAAAAATTTGCAAAACTTACTCATACTGATCTACCAAAAGTGCAACAATTTTCTAAAATACCTTATGAAAATATGTTTAGAAATAGACCTAGAAAATGTTATAGGTGTCATCATACTGGTCATAAGGGAGATGAATGTTGGACTGATCTCTCAAATCCTAGGTACTCAGTACCAAAGAAAAGGACGGAATCTAAGTCAGTATTACCAAAGAAAACCTCTAAAGTTTCCCCTGAAGTGTTACTGACCTCTCCAAATAAAGAGATCAGGACAAAATCTGTTTATTCCACCAAAGGTCCCATTCAAAAATGGGTGCCTAAAAGGAACTAACTTTTATTTTGTGTGTTGTGCAGGGTGACAGAAAATGGTATTTAGATAGTGGCTGCTCAAGACACATGACAGGCAGTATGGAGTACCTTCTCAATTATACTCCAGAGAAGGGTCCTTCTGTTAAGTTTGGAGATGACTCGGTGGGAAAGACAAGAGGTTATGGTGTGATCAAGGCAGGCAACATAACTTTTAAAAGAGTTGCCTATGTAGAGGGTCTTAAACACAATCTGCTCAGTATCAGCCAGATGTGTGATGATGACAATGAAGCTCGATTCAGGAAGGTTGCAGGAATCATCTACAATGATAAAGGGCAGCCTGTACTCATTGCTAGAAAAGAAAAAGATGTATATGTGGTCAACCTATCTGAAATAGACCCAACTATTCGAGTATGCCTGCTTTCTAAAGTCAAGCCAGAATTGCATTGGCTATGGCACAAGAAACTCTCTCACATCAACTTTAGAAATATCAACGAGCTCAGTATGAAGAAACTGGTGAGAGGGTTGCCCACTATTACTTATTCAAAAGATAAGTTATGCTCAGCATGTGAAATGGGCAAGCAGAAGAAGAGTTCATTCAAGTCAAAGGTCAATCATTCCATTAATGAACCTCTTACTATGATACATATGGATCTTTTTGGCCCCATCAGCACACCATCTTTGGCTAAAAAGATCTATACCCTAGTCTTGGTTGATGAATTCTCAAGATATACTTGGGTCATCTTTCTCAAGACTAAGTCAGATGCAACAACAGAAATCATTGCCTTTATAAAAAGAGAGGAACTTCAAAAAGGCAACAAGGTCAAGCAACTTAGAAGTGACCATGGTACTGAGTTTAAGAACTCAGTATTAGCCAATTTCTGTGAAGAAAAAGGAATCATTCAAAACTTCTCTGCAGCTTACACACCACAACAAAATGGTGTTGTTGAAAGAAAGAATAGAACATTAATTGAAGCTGCAAGAACTTTGTTATGCCATGCTGGACTGGCACTGAGTTTCTGGGCTGAAGCTGTAAATTGTGCAAACTTCACTCAGAATAGAGCCACTATAGTCCAGAGACATCTGAAGACTCCATATGAGTTATACAATGGCAAGATTCCTAATGTGGAATACTTCCACATCTTTGGGAGTAAATGCTTTGTACTCAGTACAAAACAAAATCTCAACAAATTTGCTCCCAAAGCAAATGAAGGTGTGTTCATGGGCTACTCTCCACACTCTAAAGCCTTTAGAGTGTATATCATCTCAACCAAGATGATTGTAGAATCCATTCATGTCACATTTGATGAAGATCAGAATGAGCATTCTACCTCAGCAAGTGAAGAAATAAGTGGCATAGATATTCTATGCAATCCAGATAACTCCATTGCTAAAGAGCCCAAGTTTCATCCACACTTCATTTCTAATAAGGTTAATGAAACTGATCAAGTACGAACTCAGTCTCACTCAACCACGACTAATACTGAGGCTCCCATAACAGAGAACCCTCATACTGAGTTTCCAACTAATGATCTGCACCACTCTACCTATGAAGAAGGTGAAACATCCAACACTTCACAAGAATCCACCTCACCTCTGCAAAATACTGACCAGAATTCCACTCAGTATCAGACACACAACACACCCAATCAACAAGATAGTGTTGATCCTACTTCAAATTCTACCTTAGGAAACAATTTAAGGGAACACATAGACCATCCACACTCAAACATTATTGGTCCTATTGAAGAAGGTGTCCAAACAAGAAGAAAATTAGAGTTTCAACCCCAAGCAACTGCAATTTTTTGTTTCTTCTCAAGCTTTCTATCTACCATTGAACCAAAGAAAGCTGATGAAGCTTTATTAGATGAAGATTGGGTAGAGGCTATGCAAGAAGAGCTCACAGAGTTTGAGAGAAACAAAGTTTGGAACTTAGTACCACCTCCTACTGGCAAAACTATTATTGGTACTAAGTGGGTATTCAGAAACAAGATGGACAAGGATGATGTTGACATCAGAAACAAAGCAATGTTAGTTTCTCAAGGTTACAGGCAAGAAGAAGGCATTGACTATGATGAAACTTTTGCACCAGTTGCAAGATTTGAAGCTATTAGGTTGTATCTTGCATATGCAGCTTTTAAGAACTTCAAAGTTTATCAGATGGATGTCAAGAGTGCTTTTCTAAATGGAAAACTACAAGAAGAAGTTTATGTTAAACAACCTCCAGGTTTTGTTGATCCTAAATTTCCTCATTGTGTTTTCAAGCTTGATAAAGCTCTATATGGGCTCAAACAAGCTCCAAGAGCCTGGTATGATACCCTGTCTGAGTACCATATTGAAAATAAATTTACAAGAGGTAAAATTGATAAAACATTTTTTTCAAGACGGAAAGGTTCTGACATCTTACTCATTCAGATATATGTAGATGATATTATCTTTGGCTCCACTGACAAGTCAATGTGTGACTGGTTTGCTAAGATAATGTCAACTCAGTATCAGATGAGTATGATGGGAGAACTTACTTATTTTCTTGGTTTACAAGTTGAACAAAAGCCTGATGGCACTTTTATAAATCAAAGTAAGTATGTGCATGACATGTTAAAGAAATACAAATTTGAAAACTTATCTTCCATGCATACTCCTATGGGTACTCATGATAAGATAAGTAAGGATGAAACTGGTAAACCAGTTTGTCAATCCACATACCGAGGTATGATTGGTTCCTTACTTTACTTAACTGCTAGCAGGCCTGATATCATGTTTGCAACATGTTTGTGTGCTCGGTATCAGGCTGATCCTAAAGAATCACACATGAAAGTAGTTAAACGCATCTTTAGATATCTTACAGGTACTCCTAACCTAGGTCTTTGGTATCCCAAAGATTCAAACTTTGACCTTGAAGGGTACACAGATGCAGATTTTGCAGGTTGTAGATAGGATAGAAAAAGCACAAGTAGAGGATGTCAATTCCTAGGTGGAAGACTAGTAGGTTGGTCATCCAAGAAGCAAAATTCGGTAGCAACTTCCACAACAGAAGCAGAGTATGTTGCTGCAGGAAGTTGTTGTGCTCAATTATTATGGATGCAGTATCAACTATTGGACTATGGGTTCAACATTCAAAAGACTCAAATTCATTGTGATAACAAGAGTGCTATTGCTATCACAGAGAACCCAGTCTATCACTCCAAAACTAAGCACATTGATATCAGACACCACTTTATCCGAGATAATGTGGAAAAAGGTAAGGTTGAGGTAGATTATGTACCAACATATGAACAATTGGCCGATGTGTTTACTAAACCTCTCCCTGAGGAAAGGTTTATGTATTTACTACGGCAATTAGGTATGCTGAATCCTTGATTTTTTTATTTTCTTTAAAACTGAGCGTTCAGTATCACTCCTCCTGATACTAACCACTCAGTATCACTAGTCTGTTATCATCAAAATTGAAAATTTTTATTTTTTTTATTAATTTCAAGAGTAAATTAGTTGTTTTTATATTTTTTAAATTTTTTTAAAATTAATTTTTTTTTTACTCAGTATTGGGGTATGACGGCGTTCACACCGAGCTTAATCCTCATACTGCCCAACAGTAACCTTTCTTAATAGGAAAGTTACCGTTGGCACAGGATAAGGTGTTGTAATTTGTTTCATTTTTTTTCTTTTATTTTTGGTGCCATTTTTGGGGCAATTTGTAATGTAAAAGTAATAGAATAGATAGTATTTATTTTATCTTTTTATTGTAAATTGTTTGACAAAAATATTGAAGACTTATGAAGAAAACAACAAATTTCCGTCACAAAAGCGAGGGCTGTACGAAAACAGGTTTTCCAGAGGCATACGGACTCCTTTTTGGGCGATTCAAAAGCCCAAAATGCTTGCAAAGTCGTGGGCTACAACTTTCCAGAAGGCCGGGAAGACCAGCGAAGACTCCTTCAGTGACTTTTCGGGCTTCAAAGTCTGCTGGAATTTTCTGGCAGATTACACTTTTTCACAATTTTGGGTTCTACTTGCTCAAGAATGTCTTGGAGCAAGTGGGAGCCCATTGGGTTTATGTAGGCCCGTTTGGGTTCATGTTGGCCCGTCCCCTAGTTTGACCCTTCGGTCCGTCGTGATGACTCACGTGACCGAACCTAGGATTTCATCGGTCGAGGTTTGCACAAAATTATGTTGCATGTTTTATTCTTTGTTTGTGGTTGTTTTTCTTTTCTATTAGATACAAATAGTAAAACAAATTAAAAATGGTTTTTTGACACAAACATTAAAACATTCAAACCCTTAATCATCGATGACTACTAGTTAATCATTGATGATTAAACCTTTAATCTAAAATCGTTTTGAGATTAAACTAAGTTTAAATATGATTTGAAACTCATCACTTAATAATCGCTAAAAGTTTTTACCGTTTATTACAAGACTTATGAAGTGGTATGAATGAAGTACATGATTCATTCATATCTTAAATAAAATTTTATTAAATTAAAATTTAAACATACCTAAAATTTAAGTCACGCCGTCCAATCGGTTGTAAATCACTTGCTTCTATTTTTGAATTCACGTGAGACGTGGTTTGAATTTAAATCCGAGGTCATTATTCTCTACGGTGAGACCTAGATCTATTTTGACATGATTTCACATTGGATGACTTAATCAAGTTAACGGTGAGACCTTGACTCGAGGCGACGATGCGACAAACATGCCACTTGACCCTAGATGCTTGTTCACTAGGTGCCATGAAGTCCCATACCTCTAAGAGTTGCACTTGTAATGCAATTGTTGAACGTCACCTACCTATTGGATCTATCATCTCTAGCAGATCAACTGATGCGATGATAGAAGCTCAATGGGATCTTAGCTTTTAATTAAAATTAATTGGGTAGTTAATTTATTAAAAGAAATTATTATTAAAAATACTAATTAATGAACTTTGTAATTTTGTAGATGACTTCAAACAATCAAACCCTAACACATACCACCATTCGTTCCGTTCTCGAAAAAGAGAAACTTGATGGAACGAACTTTGTGGACTGGTCTCGTAACCTAAGGATTGTCCTTAGGGCCGAGCATAAGTACCACCATTTGGAGGAGGCGCTGCCCCCTGCCCCTGCTGCTACCGCCACTGCTGCTGTTCGTACAGCCTATACCAAAAGGTTTAACGAACAACAGGAAGTCGCCGCGCTTATGCTAGTGAGCATGATTCCCGATATTCAAAAGAATCTCGTGGACCTCACTGCATTTGATATGATGCGTGAACTAACGACCATGTATCAAAAGCAAGCCGAGCAGGAACTCTTTGACACTGTCAAAGCCTTCCACGCTTGTAAGCAGGAGGAGGGACAGTCTGTTAGCTCTTATCTCTTGAAGATGAAGAGCTACTTAGACCAAATGGAGAGGCTTGGTTACGCTATGCCGCACATCCTTGGGATTAGCTTGATTCTAACGTCCTTAAACAAGGATTTTGCACCGTTTGTCATGACTTATCATATGCATAGTATGGGGAAGACATTCGCCGAATTACATGCTATGCTGAAACAAACGGAAGAAAGCCTACCCAAGAAAACTCCGGCCCCTACTGTCCTTGCTATAAGGCAAGGAAAGATCCAAAAACCAAAACCGCAAGTAGTTGCAAAGGGCCAAGGCAAGGGAAAGCAAGTTTACAAGCCCAAGCCAAAGGTTCCCCCACCTACTCGTAAGGAGCATCCCGCTAAGGATCTTGCTTGCCATCACTGCGGTGAACCAGGCCATTGGAGGAGGAATTGTCCTGCCTACCTGGCAGAGTTGATGAAGAACAAAGCCAACAAGGTTGGCACATCAGGTATCTTCACAATAGAACTATATGCTTTCCCTAAGAAATCATGGGTATATGACACTGGTTGTGGAACTCACATTTGTAATACCATGCAGGGTCTAAGGGGAAGTAGAAAGCTAAACCATGGAGCTTTGGACTTGTACGTGGGCAATGGCAATCGTGCACCGGTCGAAGCTATAGGAAGCTATGATTTAATCCTTCCTAGTGGTTTAATTATTGTATTAGACAATTGTCACTATGCGCCTAGTATTACTAGGGGTATAGTATCGCTTTCTTGTTTGTGGAATAATGGTTTTATTCATACGTTTACGGATTATGGTATTTCAGTTTCAAAGGATAATGTTTTTTACTTTAATGCTATTCCTCGTGATGGTATCTTTGAGATTGACATGCATAATCGTATCACAAACAGTAGTTCTATTTATACATGTAGCAATAAGAAATCCAAGAAGAATTTGGATTCTACTTACCTATGGCATTGTCGCCTTTGCCATGTTAACAAGAAACGCGTTTTGAAATTACAAAAGGATGGACTTATAAAATCAGATGATTCTGAATCATTTGATAAATGTGTTTCTTGCATATCTGGTAAAATGGCGCGCAAGCCTTTCTCCCATGTAGGCGAAAGGGCCAACGATCTACTTGGACTCATACATACTGATGTATGTGGCCCTTTTAGAACTCGAACTAGGGAAGGTGCTACCTATTTCATTACTTTCACTGACGACTTTAGTCGTTATGGTTATGTTTACTTGATTAAACATAAACATGAAACCTTTGAAACGTTCAAAGCTTTCCAAAATGAAGTAGAAAATCAACTCGGCAAGAAGATAAAGGCTCTTCGTTCTGATCGAGGAGGAGAGTACATGAGCCATGAGTTCCAAGATCATCTTAAGAATTGTGGGATTGTCTCACAATTCACTCCCCCTTATACACCACAGCATAATGGTGTATCAGAGAGGAGAAATCGCACCTTGCTTGACATGGTTCGATCGATGATGAGTCCTACCACTCTGCCTCTATCTTTTTGGGGTTATGCACTCAAATCGGCTGCTCGCATACTAAATATGGTTCCCACCAAGAAGGTTGAAAAGACACCATATGAGATATGGCATGGGAAAGTCCCTAACTTGTCTTACTTGAAGGTCTGGGGTTGTGAGGCTCTCGTGAAACGAGACACGCCAAACAAACTTGAACCCAGAGCTGTCAAGTGCATCTTTATAGGATACCCTGAGGAAACGATGGGTTACTATTTCTACTACCCACCTGAGCAAAAAGTAATTATTGCTCGTTATGCTGAGTTTCTTGAGAGCAATCTCATTTCACAAGAAGCAAGTGGGAGTACCATCGACTTTGACGAGATTCCAAGCGATGAAGATGCACAACCTATTGTAGAGACTAGCGAACATCAAGATGAGGCTGAACACGAAACTGTTCCTGTTGCACCTCAAAATGATGTAATCCCTGTTCGAAGGTCCGCAAGGACACCTCATGCACCTGAACGATATGGTTTCCATGTCGATGCTGAGGAGCTGAGTTTAGGGGATCATAATGAACCCCCTAACTATCGAGCTGCATTATCAGATTCTGAATCTGACAAATGGCTTGATGCTATGAACGCGGAAATGCAATCCATGAAAGATAACCAAGTATGGACTTTGGTTGATCTTCCTCCTAACAGTAAGACTGTTGGTAGCAAGTGGCTCTTCAAGAAGAAGACCGACATGGATGGCAATGTACACACCTATAAAGCTCGATTGGTAGCAAAAGGTTATACTCAAACCTACGGGATTGACTATGATGAAACCTTCTCGCCTGTTGCCGACGTTAGAGCTATTAGGATTGTCATAGCCATAGCAGCGTACTATGACTATGAGATTTGGCAAATGGATGTTAAAACTGCTTTCTTAAATGGACATCTTGATGAAGATGTTTATATGGTTCAACCTGAGGGTTTTGTTAATCCAAAACACCCAAAGAAAGTATGTAAGCTTCAAAGGTCCATTTATGGACTAAAGCAAGCATCCAGAAGTTGGAACAAAAGATTCGATGAGGAAGTCAAATCGTTTGGCTTTACTCAGAATCCCGACGAGCCATGTGTATATGTAAGAGCTAGTGGGAGCATTGTCGTCTTTCTAATCCTATATGTCGATGACATACTACTCATAGGAAATAACATTCCAATGCTACAAGATGTAAAATCCTGGCTTGGGAAGTGCTTCGCTATGAAGGATCTTGGGGAAGCGGCATATATACTTGGTATAAAGATCTATCGAGATCGATCAAAGCGGTTAATCGGACTAAGTCAAAGTGCGTACATTGATAAGATTCTAAAACGGTTTAGAATGGATGCTTCCAAACGTGGAAGTCTCCCTATGCAACACAATGTACACTTGAGTAAGACTCAAGGACCGTCCTCACCTGATGAGATGAAACGTATGCGTGATGTCCCCTATGCCTCGGCAGTAGGATCTATCATGTATGCTGTGCGGTGCACAAGACCTGATGTAGCGTTCTCTCAGAACCTTACAAGCCGATATCAACAGAATCCAGGTGAGAGTCACTGGACTGCTGTTAAGAACATACTGAAGTATCTTAGGAATACTAAAGATATGTTTCTTGTTTATGGTGGTGAAAGTCAAGATGAACTGAGCGTCACTTGTTATTCTGATGCTAGTTTTGAGACTGATAGAGATGATTCCAAATCTCAAACGGGGTATGTTTTCGTTTTGAACGGAGGCGCTGTTGATTGGAAAAGTGCAAAGCAGAGCACTATCGCTATGTCTTCTACAGAAGCTGAATACATTGCAACTACTGAAGCTGCAATGGAAGCTGTTTGGATGAGGAAATTCATTTCTGGGCTTGGTGTTGTCCCCAGTAATGAAAAACCTATGGATATGTTCTGTGATAACACAGGTGCTATCATCATTGCCAACGAACCTGGTGTTCAGAAAGGTGCCAGACATTATCGGAGGAAGCTTCACTACATTAGAGATGCGATCCTAATGGGAGATGTACGCTTGCTCAAAGTTCATACAGATGACAACTTAGCTGATCCCTTCACGAAGCCAATGTCATGTACCAAACATATTGAACATGCTAGAAGCATTGGACTTCGACCAGCTAATAGTTTCATGTAATCTGTTTTAGTATTTGGATAATGGAACATTGAGCAGTTTTTATTGGAATAAATTGATATATTTGATATGATCGTTTTTATATGAATATCTACTGTGTTCTATATTTGCATGTTTATATCCATGAATATTTACTGCGTTTTATATTCTAAATTGTCCATTGTCATAATTAATAATATGGGAATATTATTAAGACAAATCTGAGGGCATTGATGACATTATCTTAGTATGACTAAGGATGATGAAATCAAACTCACATGTTGTCCATAATGATGCACAATTGGACTGACCCAACCTATGAGAAATCACTTCATGGATTTATGTCACAAGTGAATCTCACAAAGGCTTTGTCACTTATCCTCTGACTTGAGATGCAAGTTGGTTTGTGTATGTAGAGGGGCAAACTTTGATATGGTTAAACGTTGACCTGAACAAGGCTGCTATAACAACCATTATCGGGTTTGTCATTAAGCATATGACAGACACGTGCAGTCAATAAAGAATTTGTTCCTCCACACATGTGGATTAGATACTACTGGGCCCCTCGATGATTTGAATAGATGTATGTGTGGCCACACCCAAAAGGTAATCAAGATGAATCTTGATTGGTTTTGGTAATCTACTTCAATATATAGATCGAGAAACAGAATCGTTGAAATTTTAGATTGACATTTATCCTTGTCTAAAATTCAACATAGTATCAGTAACAAAAGGATAACTGCTTGAAAAACCTTGAACAAAGATTTTATGAAACTCCTCATGTACTTCTAGGGGCATTGGCGGGTTGCTAGACTCTAACCTTTGCTTGTATAACTACTTGATGTTATCACGTGCGCAAGTGGGAGCTGTTGGAATATGCTTCACATGTATAACATATAGTTATATGGCTAGTTGTTTGTGAGCCTAAAGGGTCACACACTTAAACACTAAACACCATTATATAATTAGTGTAATTAGTGTAATTACATTAATTATTAATATATATAAGCTATGAGCTTGTCTATCATAAGTTTAATATTAAAAGTTAATATTGAAACTTTCTTGTGGGCAAACTAGAAGAAACAAAAGATAGGGACTTGTGGGCAAATAAGACTAATGATTTATGGAAATCATTAAAGGATTGTAATGGCACCATTAAGAGATATAATGGTCCATAAACTCCTTTCTTTGACCACACTTGGCCGTCCCCTCTCACACACACTTTGAAGGTGTTTTGTTTTCTCTCTTTTGCTCTCAAGACTCTAGGACTAGCATCCATTACATTGGTGTTCTTGGAAGTGTTGTGTGGACTTGCTTTAGAGGTATTCCCCATTGGAATCCTTGGTTTCGGTTGCTCACAATATCCATCCGAATTCATCATTGATCAAAGGCAACTAGGGTATGATTCTTATACCATTCTCTTTGATTTTTCTTTTAGTTTAATTGTATGATTGATATCAAGATCCTTTCATGGTGATAAATACTTTCCGCTGCGTTTTGTTAATTGTTTTAACCGAAAATCACCATTATAAGGCAGTCAAATCAGCCGGTTTCACTTCCCAATACCTTAATTATCTTTCAATCACCTATAAATAACCGTTTTTTTTAACTTCAAATAATTTTTAACAGTTATTTCATTCTTTCTCTTTAAATTCTCTCTGCGATTAACGATTTCACTCTCATTTAGCAAGCAAAAACTCTTAAATCAAAATCCCAGATGGCGAACTATACTTTCTTCGCTCCAGAGGTTGAATCGGAAATCAAATTCCGAAATGATGAACTGCCCAGGTTTGCGAGGAACAACATCACAACCAATTTCACTATTCCTCAAGCCTGGGTATGCCAAGAATTCACAAACATTGTGACTTTTATGAAGAATTGCCCAATTGCTCGTGCACTGACTTTGTCTCCTCGAGCAATTTACCCAGAAATGCTATGCGAGTTTTGGTACTCTGCCACACTCGATTCTCCAGATATGATTGCTGGGTGGGTAATTAGGGATTAAAGAAGGGCATTTGTTTCTACTGCCATCATTCGTGAAACACTGAGGCTTCCCGCCGAAGCTCAGTATAACCCATTCGTTGATAGAACAGAGCCACGCTCAGTATTTCCATTTTTGGGTCGAAGAGGAACAACAAGCATAATGAAAAGAAACGAATTTGGTCCTATGTGGGGTATTCTCATTACAATGATTATTCGGTGTATGACCCACAAGACGGGCGCTTTGGACCAAATAAATGAATTTGGGATGCAAATAGTACATGCTCTGTACTATGGAAGAAACATTGATTATGCACGGCTCATTTTCAATGAATTAGGTGCTTTGGTTCGGGCTAACACAAGGGAATGTAATGTTCCTTTCTGCAGATTCTTATCACTCATCTTTCAACACTCAATGCCCACACATACTTATGATGAGTTTCACAGTCCAAGGGTTGATCTTCCTCCTCTTAGTGAGAAGATCTTCTTTTACAGGCCAAGAGAAGGAGAGCCTCTACTGAGTCCTTATATGTGGGCCATTGTTCAAGAACACATAAATGAGGAAGCAGACATGTCTGATACTGAATCAGACAATGATGATGATGATGACAATGATGATAATAGTGGTAATGAAGGACATGCTGGTCAAGATGTTGAGATGCAGGATGTTCCACAAGTTCAAGAACCGACTCAACAACATATCTCTCATACTGAGTCGACCGAAGCCACACAACTTGTCCTAAGAAGAAGAAGAAGAAACCTCTCACCAGTCCTTATGGACGTGTTATCATCTGAGGAGGTGCAGCCTGCAAATGTTCCATCATTAACTTCCTCTCTTCAAGCCCAAAGCCTAGTTGCAGCCACCGCTGACCTTCCAGGTCTAGAACTAGTCCCAACTGCTCAACCAATTGAGGAACCTCATGTTCCTCTTGATGTGGAGATTCAATATGAGCAAACTACACTGGAAGGTGTTCAGCAAGACAGACAGGTCGGTATTGAAGATGTTGGTGCTGCAAATCAACAATCACATGATCCTGCACCGACCTCTGCCGATGCTAGAAGGGAATCTGACAGAGTCTCAGGTATGAATTTCTAAAAAGCCCTTAAACTTATATATATATATATATATTTCATTCCCAAATAGAGACTAAGTATTGGCCAGTACCAACTCAATACTGACCAAAGTCTCACACGATCTTTCAAATATATATCCGTTTATGGCCAACTTAGCTAGCCCACTGCTGCTATGCAAAATTCATATACTGAGCACACAATTGATCATTGTCAGTCTACAGTTGTTCCAACATTTAAAGAGGCAATGGTGGTTGATGTCAAACTGACACCCACTGGTGCTGCTTGAATAATGTCCAACTTATTTTTGAGTTGGGTAGCATAATTCAAGAAATGATCACAAACCCTTAAGCCACAAAATCCAAAAACTTTCCATGGGGTTTAGCCACATTTCTGTTATCACTCTAATACCGAGTGATAAACATTGAAAATAAAAAGAAGCACATCCCAGGCTTCGAATTCCCAAACCCAAACCTTTTAGTAAATGTGACTTATCCTATACTGAGTACTTAAATTTACACACTCACTTTTACTAAAATCTTCTTAAACATGCTATGCACAAGTCCACAATATTTCATC
Source organism: Calendula officinalis (assembly GCA_963853835.1). Lineage (NCBI taxonomy): Eukaryota > Viridiplantae > Streptophyta > Magnoliopsida > Asterales > Asteraceae > Calendula > Calendula officinalis. The sequence continues at coordinate 68,491,177 of OY970825.1, read as the reverse complement.
ATAAACCAGATGAAATACAGACTTCACAAACTCTGTTTATATGATTATAGAGTTAAACAACACCACAATTCTATTTGATAAACCTTTCTTTTTTAACCAGTTTTATATTTTTTGTTTCTTTAGCACCATCTGTGCAGGGCATTCAGGCATCACAGGCTGCAGGAGACCAAGTGACTCTGCAAGCGATCATGCAGCATATTCTGGCCATCCAACATACTCAGACTATCATCCTGGCCAGAATGGACACTATGAGTATTGATATTGACTCACTAAAACTGTCAGTCTCACTACTTCAACAACCACATCAACCTCCACCAACTCCACCATTTTCACATGGTGAACACAATGAAGAAGGAGAAGGAGAAGGAGATGATGGTGATACTGATGCTGCCACTGAGCCC
>OY970825.1:68388276-68455776 GCA_963853835.1 Calendula officinalis | reverse complement strand
ACACGGTAGTATATAATTAATATATTCTCTCTTCCTCTTCAAGCCTTTGCTAAAGAAATCTTCGATCAATCACCAATGGCGGAAAGTGCTTCTTCTGCTAAAAGATGGCTTCCTCTCGAAGCAAACCCCGACATTATGAACCAGGTATATTTTGGTTGATTTAATCGCTCTTGTTTCCATTTGTTTCAATCAGTTAAATCGTATCACAAATGCTAAGCTTCTACTACGAATTAGGGTTCACCTCATGCATCAACTAAATTAGTCGATCAAAATAACGAGCAAGAAAACCCTTACTAAAACATAGATGTTAAATCTTATTATCAATAGGGACAAATTACTTATTTAGCTAGGTTGAAATCTGTTTATGTCAGGATGTGTATATTAGGAAACTACCAATTGACTCCATATTTTTAATTTTGGCAAATTGGCTCTCAGTTAATCGACTAACTTAAGTAGGGCACCCGCTCGAAGGTAACTTAAATTGACTATGTTTTTAAAGTTTATTAGTTCTTATTTGTAATATTATCATGCTTAAACTATCAGATTGATTATACGAGTCATTAGTAAAAACATTGTTATTTTATAGAAACCTTTTTCTGTTTTTCATTTAATTTTAATTCTTAGTGATACTTTATCGGTGGATTATACATTATCCGTGAATTTGTAAATGTTTATTGCTTCGGATTACAGATTTTCAGGTTTTTCCGTTCTTGTTATATGCAATATTACACTATTTATATATTTGTTTTTATATTTGTATAGTTTCTTTGGGGGCTTGGTCTTCCCCCAAATGAAGCAGAATGCAATGATGTGTATGGATTAGATGAAGAACTTTTGGAAATGGTCCCAAAACCAGTACTTGTTGTGCTATTTCTTTACCCTATCACACCCGAGGTTTGTTATTTTTAAATAACTATTTTTTTTTGGGTATTTTTGAACTTGAAATCCATAAACATTTTTATTTACTTGCGTTTCAGAGTGAAGAAGAAAGATTACAACAGAGCAAAATTAAACAGGTGGGTAGATATAGATTTGCTATAATTAAATAAATAAGATTAACATTATTATAAGCTTTTGTAATTGCAGGATCCAAGTGAGGGAGTTTATTTCATGAGACAAACAGTGGGGAATGCATGTGGAACAATTGGACTTCTTCAAGCTATTGGGAATATCAAATCTCAGATAAAACTTGGTAAGTTACATAAATCGTCCCTTTGGTTTGTATGAAATTATGGATTTCGTCCCCCTACTTTTTGTATTAAACGGATGGTCCCTAATTTTGAAACTTGTTACATCAATGGTTCAAAAACTTAGCAGCCTTTTTTCTTTATGGGACTGTTGATGTTACAAGTTTCAAAATTAAGGACAATCTGTGTAATAAAAAAAAGGTTTGAGGGACGAAATCCATAATTTCATACTAACCACATGGATGACTTATGTAAGTTTCTCTAAAATAAAAGAAGAAAATATAATGTTAAGCAGTGTGGAATCTATATGGTTTCATCAATTCCTTGTATTTTTTATTGGTGAACATGTATAGTAGCTGATTAATTTTTAATAAAAATATTTGTTTAATTTCCAATTGAGGACTCATTCCTAAAAAGGTTTTACAAATCTACATCAAACATGGATCCAATGGAGGTATTGTTATCTTGAATTATTATTATTAATATATTATTTTTAAATTCAATGATTATATATTTTATTTTCTTCCAGCGTGCTCTTTATCTTGAAAACGATAGAGAAATGGAAGTTGCACATCCAGATGCTGTCGCTGCTGGTGAAACTGAGGTAAATTGAACTTCTTAAAAATAGTATTTTTATTATCTAAAGTTGACTATAGAGTTGACTTCATATTACACAAGATTTCAGTATTTACCTAAGATTTATGAAAAAAAAAAAATAGCAATTAAAATGAATTAAGTTGCTAATGTATACAAATGATTGTTAAAACGGAGACTGTGCAGTTTGTATCCAACAATTTAGAGATTGTTAGTAAAAGGGAAAATGTCATAAAATAGCAATATGGTCTGGTTTATTTTGGTAATTATATTGTTAAAAAACTTTAGAATGAATAACCAAATTAAGCTAAGAAAAACTACTTCTAATTACCATATAGGGACTAACAAATAAAATTCAAGTTGCCAGAATGTCCCGGCTAAAAACATGTAATTACCAAAATAGCCCTGCCATTTTATGACATTTTCCATTCATAAAGAGATCCTGTTGTACTGTAAACAAAAGGAGAAATATATCTTTATTTTTAATTGTTAATATAAGTTGCCTTTAAATATTTTCTTTGTTTTTTGGGTGCATGTAGTATTTGTTTTCATAAAGTAAAATTGGTGAAATACTGCAATAAAAGGTGAAATGGATAATTACATTTAATCAAAACTCGTAATTTGTTTCGCAGGCTTCTGACAATGTGAATGATCATTTTATTTGCTTTGCATGTGTTAATGGTAATTAACATTCTCCGAAATCTCCTTTATGCAATGAAATTATTATTATATTAATACAATTATTATTTATTATTTATTAATAATTTGCAGGACAACTTTATGAGCTTGATGGAAGGAAAACTGCACCTTTTTCCCATGGCCCTTCTTCACCAACCACCTTATTGCAGGTAACTTTAAGACTGAAATTTATATGCAATTAAAAAATAATATGGTACAAAAACAACTTTATTATATTAGTCATTTAAATCATTGACTCGTTTGACCTTTTCCCTTTCAAGTAATTTTTTTTATATGACGCATTTATAATAAGACGAAACCCGTGTCTTAGTTATAAATAAATGGGTTGAAATTGCCACCTTTGGTTTTACTTGTTTTTTTTTTTTTTTTTTATCTATAATGAGTCTATGGATAGATTCAGAATTTTAGCTACAAATAAAAAAGTAAAATATGTCGAACATCACTTAAAGCTTAAGCAAAAGTTAGATCATTATAGAAGTATTAATAATTCAATGTTAATAACCATATAAATATATAATATTAGGGGCAATGTTATAAAACTCGGTCAACTCGGCTGAGTATTTGCCGAGTACATGCACTCGGGTGCCAAGTCAAGTTGGCTCAAATCGGTCAAAACTCGGTCAAATTCTCCACAATGCTTACTTTTCCCATACTCCAAAATACATTTTAAGTTATTAGTCTTATTATTAAGTTTAAGTCATACAATATTAGTGTGATACATTTTACTTATAGGTTGTAATTTTTGTATTCCTTTTTTAAAAATGATTTTACAATAAAGTTGTGTTTCGTTTGAACGTTTTGCAGGATACAGCTAAAGTGATAAAAGGAATGATAGATAAAAATCCCAACTCAATGAACTTCAATGTCATTGCTATCTCCAAGAAAGAAGCTTAACCACATTTCCTGTTTCTTAATCTTAGTTTTTTCTTTTTTTAACGTCATCTCCTTTTTGTTTTTAATTTCTTAACTTAAAATGCTTCATAATTTTCTCGAGTAAATGATAATGAATTATCACATATAATTACTGTCGTACACCCTCCTTATAACATCTACATTACGAATCCAATAAACACCGTTAACAAATCACAATCTGCAAAATTAATAATCTAGAGCTGGAATCCTGGAACCGAGGTCCACAATTCTTAAATTCTCGGAACCAATTCTCCGGTACACAAATTGGCCCAAACCAATTATTAAATCTAGCCCTATTGTCCTAGCTTAGCCCAATTACTAGCCCATGACACAAATACCAACCCAGCGCTGTTATGAAAAAAAAAGATTAAAAACCCCTGCGACTGCCAATAGGGGTGAGCGCGGTTCAGAAACCATACCGAAACTGATTGAATTGAAATAAAAAAATGATGAATTTTCAAAACCGCAACCAAACCGATTACATGTTTTCGGTTTTGGTCGGGTCTAGTTTCAGTTTGGTTTGGTTTAGATTTTTTAGCCCAAATGCTCAACCCTATTCGAGGACTTGGCCGAACCGAAATTGATAGAACCGAAACTGAAAATGATGAAATTCCATAATCGAAACCGAAACGATTACATGTTTTTGGTTTCGGTTCGGTTGGTATTTAGTTTAGTTTGATTTTTTTGGACCAAATGCCAGCACCTACTACGACTATCGGTGGTTTCTTCATACATAAATCATTCGTCTGCTTCAATCGTTCTAGAATCCGGCCTTCAATCCTTCAATTCCAGCCTGTTCTTGATGAATTGCCATGAATTCTCAATGTTTACTTTACTGTGCATATGGATTGTCATTGGTTAATTACTTTGTTTACTGTTTTATTGGCTTGGTGTTTTATAACCAGCAAAACTGATTTTGTATAAACAGTAGCCAGCTGGTCAGAATCATTTTGCGTTTCCAACCGAACCGAACCGGACCAAATTGATTCAGTTCTCGGTTCCTCGATTGATACCCAGGGCTACTCATATGGTGCGCCGGCTATAACGATTGATACCCAGGGCTCTTATTGTTAATTGGATTGATTGTACAAGAGGCACTCACTCATACACGAGTTGTATAGTGATATAATTTTAGGCTCTATTAAAACCTTTTTTCACAAATTTTACACTAAATCTAATTGTGTTGATTCAAAAACTGCATATTAAGAAAATGTTTTTTTTTAACCTGGAGTTTCGATTCACTTTAAAAGCCGACTAATCACATGGTGGCCACCTGCTTTGCGGGTAGCCCGGAGTCTGCACGGGTGAACCTCCATGGCCATAAAGGGGTATGTTTTATTTGCTCCTACTAGGGATTGAATCTTTGAGCTCCTGAGAGTTTTTCCCTTATAAAAACCAAATTCAACCATTAAACAAGTTACTGCGCCATATCTAGGATATGATTAACGTTGTATTAAATGTTTTTTTTTTCTTTTTGTTCTTTTAACTAATTTTTACAAATTGTAGTTGGTTTTTTTCTATGTTATAGATGTTATAGGATGGATGATATTTTTGAGATTAATATTATAAGACAAAAAATCTTACAACTTAACTATAACAACCAATGCATACACTAAAGGGCCTTTGGCCTAACCTGGTATGGAGTTTGCTCCCTATCTCTCATCTTTGGTGATTGAGATTCAAATCTCATTGTGGATAAAAATTATATGTAGAAGTAAATTAAGATTTTTTGTATTAGTTGGATGATTATATATCGATTTACCATTAACAATAATCAAGACAGCTATCATAGTTAGAACAATTGTGAATACATTAAGAAAATCTTTCATAAATTGCCAGACTAGAAGTACGCTTGTGATCTCATAATTTGTTGGGGATATAGGGTTGTGTGAGTCCTAAGGTTGTCAATTTTGTTCTAAGCGCAAATATTTCCTAAATTAGCAAGCATTTTACTTGAAAATTAAACATTGTTGATTTCCTAATTTGGTTAACTATCAAAACGTAAGTTAGACACACTCATCCTTAGTTGCAACATAAATTAATTATTCTTTATCATGCAATTGTCTTTGAAACACATAATTATAAATAGAAACATAAGTTTTTCTAAATTTGATGTTTCAATATGTCATTTGGTTTAAGAAAATCTTCTCTATTACACCCAACATTTTTACAATGGTAACGTCCAAATTTTATAATTATCTTTACATATAGTGTGTCAATTATGATTTCAAAATATATATCACTCACCCTTCAGGTATAATTGAATGTGGAAAACCTAACACATTTTTGAATTATATAAACATGCTAACATATGATACAAGATCTTATTAACTCGATATAGAGATCAATAAAAGCAAAATTAAGAAAATTCCAATTGCCAATAAATATTAAAAAACGGAAATAAGACGTAGATGATTTTGCAATTCTGACAGGCTTGTTTCAATACCTCATTGCAAACAAAGAGCGAGCTAGTATTGGCCATAAACTTACCCACCAAATAAGCTTGATATAACCATTTAACAACTTCTTTAACATTAGGCGGTTCAGATGCATTTAACACTAATATAAGCTTGATATAACCATTTTGATCTTGATCATCATTTTAAACCAAAAATAATTAATTAGTTAAAATATGGGCTATCACCTATTTGCAACATGTACATACGTTCGAACAACTAAGACAAACAAAAACCATCAATCAAATTCATCTAAAATAGCAAACACGATAACAAATTAATTAATTTTATACCTTTTTCCCTCTTCAAATGTATTTGACAGAAAAAATAAAATTAGTCTTCTTATTTATAACTAGCATTACTACTTCAAATTTACCAGAACCAAGTTCTTTCAAAGGCTCATATTTCTCCTCCACTGTAGTTCATGAAATCCCCAAAATATGCAAATTAAATCTTCAATTTAAAAACCAACAAAAAATAAGTGAAATTAAACAATACCAACAATAAAAGATTCAAGCATGAATTCATGATTCTATAGAAAGGTATAGATTGTAGAAAGATACCTATGGTACTTTTCTTTGGAAATGGCATGGTACTAAATGGGTGCTTTTCAAATCGCAATCTTCTACAAAATCTCAATCGGAGAAACAGAAAAAGCATTTGGAGGGTTACACTTGCTGCCACCGTTTACCGAGAATCCATAATTAGGAGCCCAAAAATTAGATGCCGTCACATTAATAGACACCCCCAGTATACACAATCAGATATCAACAATACACCTGACCTCGAAACACACGTGCCACAAATGTTTTAAAAACATTCATCATAAACCAAAAAAGAAGACAGAAACAGAATTTACCTTGTACCAAACGGTGGTGGGGCCTGTGGACCTGCCGGTGTAAGCCGACGCTGGTGGCTGGTTGAACTTGGAGTTGATCCTGATGGCAAGGAAAAACGTGAGAGACATAATCAAAAAGTAACATGAATTAGTTTTCACCTTAACTATTAAATAGATTTATACATGAATTAGTCTTCTCCTTAACTATTGATTAGGCCAAATTCACATTCAACAAAACAGTAACTAAAATTGAAATATAAATTCACATCACCCTAACGAACATTGAACGAACGTATTACTTACCTCAAAGTCACAACAACCCTGGTTTAATGTTAATTGATATAATATTATACTTAGAGAAATATTAGAGTGATAACACAAGAATATAGTCAATGTATAAATCCACTAAGTGTGGCTTGTTGCGGAATAACAAGACCACTGATCAATTACAAAGATATGAAAGTATAGAGTGAATTGGTAAGTTCTCCTTTGCAAGGTGATCTCTATTTATAATGATATAGAGATCTTACATAATGGGCAAAGGAGTAACCGAAGGACTAAACTAGGCAAATGACTAAGATCAAGGGAATTGATCTTAGTCCGTTACAAAATGTAACTCAGTCCTTCTACTCAGTCCTGACTGGCCCAGTGCAAGTTGCAACAATTGATCTATCAACAGTTTTGACCTTTAATTTGTTGACAAATTCATTTAGCCAGTATATGTCTCTTACAGTTGGAAATGCTGTATTCCTCAGCATACCCATCCTTAATTCCATATATCTTGTTCTTTGTGCCACAATGTTCCAATACTGTTCAAGTAATTCATCTCCAGTTCTTTTTACAGTATGAGATCTTCTTGGAACATCTTCAGACTCAGATTCAGGTTCTTCGTTAACAGGGAAGAATTTCTGGGCCTCAATCTCATCCTCAGCATCACTCTTTTCCCCAGTAAACTGAGCAGATCTCCTAGGTCTTGAGATCAGAGGAGCTGGATCTTGTTCTTCAGTAGATTCTGAGGACATAACCACATTTGTCATTCTTCTGGTTATTGGTCTTCTAGAAATTCTAGAAGGCCCTTCAGCTTGAGGTGAGATAGGTTTTCTTGTATGCTCTTCATCATCTGAGAATGATGATGAAGAGGTTTCTTTATTTGCTTCATCCAGTGCAAAGTTTAAAAAATCTTCCGATGCCACTGGATGTTCTTCATCTTCATCATCAGCAATAGGCCAGATGATAGGCCTGTAGACCACAATTTGCAATTTATTTTCTTATTGAGCAGATGGCTCAGTATAAGCTTGCTGTGCTTGGTCAGTATGAGTCTCCCCCTGAGCAGATGGCTCAAGTGGGTCTTGAACTTGTAATGCTGACCTAGTTCTTTGTCTTCTTCTCTCATACTGAATCTGAAGTGGCTCAGTATGAGGGCTTTGCTGATGTTGTTGTTGTTGTTGTGGAGGTTGATCTTCATTCAATCTTCTTCTTTTCTCCCCCTGAGCAGATGGCTCAGTTTGATCAACCTCAGTATCTCTTTGTCTCTTCTCCCCAATTTTGTTATCATTTGATGAGGAGGGAAGAGGATCAATATCACCACCCATGTCCCCTTCAGGTTGTTCAAGAGTAGGGGAGGGCATGGGCTCAGTTGCAGCATCAGTATCACCAGCACCTCCTTCTCCTTCTCCTTCTTCATTCTGGTCACCATGTGAAAATGGTGGAGTTTGTGGAGGCTGATGTGGTTGTTGAAGTAGTGAGACTGACTTTTTATTGAGTCAATGTCACTACTCATCTTGTCCATTCTGGCCAGTATTATATTTTGAGTATGTTGGATAGCCAGAATTTGCTGAATGATTGCTTGCAGAGTCACTTGGTCTCCTGCAGCCTGTGATGCCTGAATGCCCTGCACAGATGGTGCTAAAGAAACAAAAATTTAAAACTGGTTAGAAAGAAAGGTTTATAAAATAGAATTGTGGTGTTGGTTAATTCTATAATCATATAAACAGAGTTTGTGAAGTCTGTATTTCATCTGGTTTAGGATGAAATATTGTGGACATGTGCATAGCATGTCTAAGAAGATTTTAGTAAAAGTGAGTGTGTAAATTTAAGTGGCTCAGTATAGGATAAGTCACATTTACTAAAAGGTTTGGGTTTGGGTATTCGAAGCCTGGGATGTGCTTCTTGTTACTTTCAATGTTTATCACTTGGTATTAGAGTGATAACAGAAATGTGGCTAAACCCCATGGAAAATTTTTGGATTTTGTGGCTTAAGGTCTTGTGATCATTTCTTGAATCATGCTATCCAACTCAAAAATAAGTCGGACATGATTCAAGCAGCACCAGTGGGTGTCAGTGTGACATCAACCACCATTGTCTCTTTAAATGTTGAGACAACTGTAGACTGACAATGATCGATTGTGTGCTCAGTATATGAATTTTGCATAGCAGCAGTGGGCTAGCTATGTTGGTCATAAAAGGATATATATTTGAAAGATCGTGTGAGACTTTGGTCAGTATTGAGTTGGTACTGGCCAATACTTAGTCTCTATTTGGGAATGAAATATATATATATATATATATATAAGTTTAAGGGCTTTTTAGAAATTCATGCCTGAGACTCTGTCAGATTCCCTTCTAGCATCTGCAGAGGTCGGTGCAGGATCATGTGATTGTTGATGTGCAGCACCAACATCTTCAATACCGACCTCTCTTTCTTGATGAGCACCTTCCAGTGTAGTTTGGTCATATTGAATCTCCACATCAAGAGGAACATGAGGTTCCTCAATTGTAGGACCCAACCACCCATATATTGTTTAATAAAATCGATAAAGACAAGATCATATATGTCATACGATTATTCTTATTAAGCACAAACGTATAAAATGTGTTCTTGGTTACGGAATAACCAAGAACACTCCACAAAGTGTTACATTTAGAATTGGGTTACCGGTGATCCACACAAATGATCAACCGGGATCCAAAAGGATGCTTAACAACTAAAGACTAAACATCTATTTATAATGTATAGAGGTTTTACAATTAACCCTATTCTATATGTAACTCCCAATTCTAATAAGTGCATCCCTTGATTAAAGGGATTTGATTCATTACTCAAATAAGGAATGCACCATTCACGGACTGGTCGGTCCGTGTACTCAGTATAAGACTGAGCTATACCGACCAACTCGGTATGAGACTGAACTATACCGACCAACTCGCTATGTGGAGCTCGGTCCGTGAACTCGGTATCACCTCATACTGACCAACTCAGTATGACCAAATACCGACCAACTCAGTATGAGACGAGTTTCACTAAGATTATTTATATAAGTTAAACTTATATATTCCTTTGTTCATCAGATTCACAAAGTAATAGGTTTGACCGGGTTTTCTACCCTAACAATCTCCCCTATCCGATGATAACAAATGAATATGTTTAACCTAATAAATAATAACGATCTTGTCTTGTATGGTCTTCTTTTTGAGATCTTTTCATATTCTTTATTCACTAAGTACTTCAAGAAAATATATGTCACATTAACTTTTCTCCCCCACAATCATTGACTCCTCCTTAAACTGTCTGGTATATTTGAGTTGAAATGAAACATATCCCAAGAATCATTCAACTAGTAGATTTCCTCAGTTTGAAACGATTCAAATGATTGTAAAATAATATGTGACATGTACCCCCTTGAATAACTTAGTATGAACACTTTAGCTTCAAGAACTTTAGCTTCATATTAAGAGAAAATATATATCGCATTGAGTTTTTCTCCCCCTGAATCATATGCTTTCACATTAAATCGTTCGGTATATTTTATCTTTGACTTGAAACCCCACCAAAGAATCAATCAACTTATGGATTTCCTCAGTTTAAGATGATTTTATATGATTATAAAGAGAAAAACATGTGAAACATACTCACTTGTAAAATTCAGCTTTCAGAATTTCGTTTCTTTAATTTTGCAGCAACTTCAAAAAATCATATCTCCATGTAGAATCTTCTGATCATTATGAATTTTTTACACACAATACCTATACCTGTCTTCAACATCATATCCAAAAATCATAAGGATCCAACGGTTGAAACGATCACAGGAGTCTCATACTGACCACTCAGTATGAGACACTCAGTATCAGAAAACCAGCAACTTTGAAAATATGTATCTCTCAATATATGTTCCTGATCAGTCTAAAATTTTGATACCGAGTAAATGTATGTGTTATGGATATCATATCCAAAATTCATGAAGATTCAACGGTTACAAAAGATATAATAGCCGTTTTATCACAGTTGCGCAGAATTAAAAACATACCATAAATATTCGTCAATAATCTTCAAAAATATATATCTCTTAATTAACGATTCCTTTTGAAGATCTGAACGGTAAAAACATTAAACACATTATGGTGAACATTCAGTTACAATTTCACGCTCATTTGATGTTTGAAGAAGGAGATTTGATTTGTCTACCATGGCTACCCAAAAAGTAAGGAATAAAAAGGATAGAATCTGACTTTTTGCGCCATACATATCTCTCTACCAGAAACTCGAATTGCAATTCTGAATGGTCAGACTGTGTTTCTGTGTGTTGAGAACCTCCTGTTCAAATTTCACACAGATTTGACCATTAACGAAGGAGATCCGGCATTTCTTTTACCCGTGCGCAGAATATGACGAAAATTCTGCATTGTTCTTCTTTATGAAAAGACTTGATCTTCAACAATACATAGGGTTATATGATCATCAAAGTTGTAGATAACTTTGAACCGCTCTGATACCAATTGTAGGACCCAACCACCCATATATTGTTTAATAAAATCGATAAAGACAAGATCATATACGTCATACGATTATTTTTATTACGCACAAACGTATAAAATGTGTTCTTGGTTGCGGAATAACCAAGAACACTCCACAAAGTGTTACATTTAGAATTGGGTTACCGGTGATCCACACAAATGATCAACCGGGATCCAAAAGGATGCTTAACAACTAAAGACTAAACCTCTATTTATAATGTATAGAGGTTTTACAATTAACCCTATTCTATATGTAACTCCCAATTCTAATAAGTGAATCCCTTGATTAAAGGGATTTGATTCATTACTCAAATAAGGAATACACCATTCACGGACTGGTCGGTCCGTGTACTCAGTATGAGACGGAGCTATACCGACCAACTCGGTATGAGACTGAACTATACCGACCAACTCGCTATGTGGAGCTCGGTCCGTGAACTCGGTATCACCTCATACTGACCAACTCAGTATGACCAGATACCGACCAACTCGGTATGAGACGAGTTTCACTAAGATTATTTATATAAGTTAAACTTATATATTCCTTTGTTCATCAGATTCACAAAGTAATAGGTTTGACCGGGTTTTCTACCCTAACACTAACTTCCTTACCGATCGTATCAAGACTTGACACGATTCCTAGGGGTCGTAGAATCTTTAGCCTTATAACTTATTACAACTTTGTACAATCTAATCGTACATTCTAAGTTAGTAATAAAGTCTAGTATGTTTATTCTACTCAAGTACTTTTTGGGCCGGGACTCCCGATTATCACCAAAGTAGATCAGACCATTTAAGACAGTGCGATGCTCTGCGTCGGGACTCCCGATTATCACAGAACCTTAAGCACCCTAACACTCACAATGATTTGAATCCATATCTAAGGTTCTTTATCCTTACAATATGAATATCGTTTAACAAGTGAGGTATTCCATTAGGTGGATAGTACTTCGATCTAAGATTTTCTTGGGTTTGTTTAAGTCTTAAGCTAAACTTAAACTTTTTATTCCAATCTTAATCCTTGTTTAAAATGTGTGACTTGTGAATTGAAGAGTTCTACAAGACACCTTTTTAAAACATAAGAACTATTCTTTAAAACTTATAGTTTCAAGAATTTGTACGATTTTACATGTATATTGTTAGGTCACAACAACCCTGGTTTAATGTTAATTGATAGAATATTATACTTAGAGAAATATTAGAGTGATAACACAAGAATATAGTCAATGTATAAATCCACTAAGTGTGGCTTGTTGCGGAATAACAAGACCACTAATCAATTACAAAGATATGAAAGTGTAAAGTGAATTGGTGAGTTCTCCTTTGCAAGATGATCTCTATTTATAATGATATAGAGATCTTACATAATGGGCAAAGGAGTAACCGAAGGACTAAACTAGGCAAATGACTAAGATCAAGGGAATCGATCTTAGTCCGTTACAAAATGTAACTCAGTCCTTCTACTCAGTCCTTGTACGCAGTATCACTATCTGATACTGAGTACTGATACTGAGTTCCAATACTGATCACTCAGTATCAGACCTAAACTTAGCTATATTATTCTACATATTAATCAAAGCTAGTCTAGGTTGTTTTTGTTATCTTTAGATCCAAAGGGGCAAGGCTTTTTACCTTAACAATCTCCCCCTATCTAATGATAACAAAACAATTACAAAGAGATCAACAAAAAATAAGCTACAGGCTGCAAAGTCTTCTTCTTTAGTCTTTGTTGATCGACTCAAACTCGTAGAAGACTTCTTTCTTCACATGGATGAACTCTTCTCTTTTCTTCAGTTCATCTTGCCTGTTGTTTAGTACAGCAACTCTCTTCTTTCTAAACCAAGCATCTTCTCTCTTAGTTATCATCCATTTAAGACCCACCAAATGGCTGATAGGAGCTGTTGCCAAATCTGCTTCAGTAATGAAGCACTCCCTGTCATCTGAGTCAGTATACATATATCCAGATGTTGGATATATGGTACTCTTTTGATCCTGAAATATAAGGTTAGAGGGAACAGTATATGTGGGAATTATTCTGAAAGTATTAAGGCACTCAGGTTTGTTGTTCTTCATAGCTTCAGTCATCACACTGAGTGCCCTGTATTCTGATGCATAAAGAATGCCTTTTTCATAGCATATAGCAGATACAGCCCAGATTTCATCCATCATCACTTGGGCTTCAGAGGATCTTGAGGGCATCTCCTTTATCAGTCTAGCAGTCTTTATCCAATCTTGAAGTCCCATATTTTGGATGTCATGGAGGAAAAACTTCATTGGAGGACTGACTGGCCCAGTGCAAGTTGCAACAATTGATCTATCAATAGTTTTGACCTTTATTTTGTTGACAAATTCATTTAGCCAGTATATGTCTCTTACAGTTGGAAATGCTTTATCCTCAGCATACCCATCCTTGTTTCCATATATCTTGTTCTTTGTGCCACAATGTTCCAATACTGTTCAAGTAATTCATCTCCAGTTCTTTTTACAGTATGAGATCTTCTTGGAACATCTTCAGACTCAGATTCAGGTTCTTCCTTAACAGGGAAGAATTTTTGGGGCTCAATCTCATCCTCGGCAACACTCTTTTCCTCAGTAAACTGAGCAGATCTCCTAGGTCTTGAGATCAGAGGAGCTGGATCTTGTTCTTCACTAGATTCTGAGGACATAACCACATTTGTCATTCTTCTGGTTATTGGTCTTCTAGGAATTCTAGAAGGTCCTTCAGCTTGAGGTGAGATAGGTTTTCTTGTATGCTCTTCATTATCTGAGAATGATGATGAAGAGGTTTCTTTATTTGCTTCATCCAGTGCAAAGTTTAAAAAATCTTCTGATGCCACTGGATGTTCTTCATCTTCATCATCAGCAATAGGCCAGATGAAAGGCCTGTAGACCACAATTTGCAATTTATTTTCTTCTTGAGCAGATGGCTCAGTATAAGCTTGCTGTGGTTGGTCAGTATGAGTCTCCCCCTGAGCAGATGGCTCAAGTGGGTCTTGAACTTGTAATGCTGACCTAGTTCTTTGTCTTCTTCTCTCATACTGAATCCAAAGTGGCTCAGTATGAGGGCTTTGCTGATGTTGTTGTTGTTGTTGTGGAGGTTGATCTTCATTCAATCTTCTTCTTTTCTCCCCCTGAGCAGATGGCTCAGTTTGATCAACCTCAGTATCTCTTTGTCTCTTTTCCCCCTTTTTGTTATCATTTGATGAGGAGGGAAGAGGATCAGTATCACCACCCATGTCCCCTTCAGGTTGTTCAAGAGTAGGGGAGGGCATGGGCTCAGTTGCAGCATCAGTATCACCAGCACCTCCTTCTCCTTCTCCTTCTTCATTGTGGTCACCATGTGAAAATGGTGGAGTTTGTGGAGGCTGATGTGGTTGTTGAAGTAGTGAGACTGACTGTTTTATTGAGTCAATGTCACTACTCATCTTGTCCATTCTGGCCAGTATTATATTTTGAGTATGTTGGATAGCCCAAATGTGCTGCATGATTGCTTGCAGAGTCACTTGGTCTCCTGCAGCCTGTGATGCCTGAATGCCCTGCACAGATGGTGCTAAAGAAACAAAAATATAAAACTGGTTAGAAAGAAAGGTTTATCAAATAGAATTGTGGTGTTGGTTAATTCTATAATCATATAAACAGAGTTTGTGAAGTCTGTATTTCATCTGGTTTAGGATGAAATATTGTGGACTTGTGCATATCATGTGTAAGAAGATTTTAGTAAAAGTGAGTGTGTAAATTTAAGTAGCTCAGTATAGGATAAGTCACATTTACTAAAAGGTTTGGGTTTGGGTATTCGAAGCCTGGGATGTGCGTCTTGTTATTTTCAATGTTTATCACTCGGTATTAGAGTGAAAACAGAAATGTGGCTAAACCCCATGGAAAATTTTTGGATTTTGTGGCTTAAGGGTTTGTGATCATTTCTTGAATCATGCTATCCAACTCAAAAATAAGTTGGACATGATTCAAGCAGCACCAGTGGGTGTCAGTGTGACATCAACCACCATTGTCTCTTTAAATGTTGAGACAACTGTAGAATGACAATGATCAATTGTGTGCTCAGTATATGAATTTTGCATAGCAGCAGTGGGCTAGCTATGTTGGCCATAAAAGGATATATATTTGAAAGATCGTGTGAGACTTTGGTCAGTATTGAGTTGGTACTGGCCAATACTTAGTCTCTATTTGGGAATGAAATATATATATATAAGTTTAAGGGCTTTTTCGAAATTCATACCTGAGACTCTGTCAGATTCCCTTCTAGCATCTGCAGAGGTCGGTGCAGGATCATGTGATTGTTGATGTGCAGCACCAACATCTTCAATACCGACCTCTCTTTCTTGATGAGCACCTTCCAGTGTATTTTGCGCATATTGAATATCCACATCAAGAGGAACATGAGGTTCCTCAATTGGTTGAGCAGTTGGAACTAATTCTGGACCTGGAAGGTCAGCGGTGGCTGCAACAAAACTTTGGGCTTGAAGAGATGCAGTTAAAGATGGAACATTTGCAGGCTGCACCTCCTCATATGATAAGTTTCCCATAATGATAGGGGAAAGATTCCTTCTTCGTCTTTGAAGGACCAGTGGTGTGTCTTCGGAGGACTCATTATCAAAAACTGTTTCAATATGAGGAGCATCAGGATCCTGTGCAGGTGGAGAGATATGTTGTTGAGTCGGTTCTTGAACTTGTGGAACATCCTGCATCTCAATATCTTGACCGGCCTGTGCTCCATTACCACTATTATCATCATTATCATCATCATCATCATTTTCTGACTCAGTATCAGACATGTCTTCTTCATCATTTAGGTGTTCTTGAACAATGGCCCACATAGAAGGGCTCAGTAAAGGCTCTCCTTGTCTTGGCCTGTAAAAGAAGATCTTCTCACTAAGAGGAGGAAGATCAACCCTTGGACTGTGAAACTCATAATAAATATGTGTGGGCATTGAGTGTTGAAAGATGAGTAATAAAAATCTGCAGAAAGGGACATTGCATTCCCTTGTGTTAGCCCGAACCAGAGCAGCTAATTCATTGAAAATGAGCCGTGCATAATCAATGTTTCTTCCATAGTACAAAGCATGTACTATTTGCATCCCAAATTCATTTATTTGGTCTAAAGCTCCCGTCTTGTGGGTCATACACCGAATTATTGTTGTAATGAGAATACCCCACATAGGACCAAATTCATTTCTTTTGATTGTGCCCGTTGTTCCTCTTCGACCCAAAAATGGTAAAACTGAGCGTGCCTCTGTTCTATCAACAAATGGATCATACTGAGCTTGGGCGGGAAGTCTCAGTGCTTCACGAATGATGGCCGTAGAGACAAATGCCCTTCTTTGATCTCTAATTACCCACCCAGCAATCATATCTGGAGAATCGAGTGTAGCAGAGTACCAAAACTCGCATAGCATTTCTGGGTAAATTGCTCTAGGAGACAAGGTCAGTGCACGAGCAATTGGGCAATTGTAACACCCAAAAAATTCAGAAAATTTAAAATTTTTAAATATAAGATTTTAAATAAAAAGGTCCCAATAACTTGAATACTTAAATCCCAATAATAATATTTTCATTTAAAAATGTATTTAATGCGGAAATAGTTTAAATAAAATAAAGTGTTTTAAAATATTAAATGTTGTCCACATCAGTAATGAAAAGATACAGCGGTCAACCGTCCACCTTCTCCTTTCCTTTGCTGGTACCTGAAACAATGTGGGGGAAAGTTTGGGTCAGCTGGGGAAGCTGAGTGAATAATTCTCAAAATGCAAACAATCATAACATACAACACATGAGGGCACATCGGTGTACTCCTACTCAGAATCTACTCGATTAATTACTCAGATTTATTTCTCAGATTTTATTACTCAGATTTTTAATTTATATAGCGGGCTAGTGTGACTTGGGCCGAGAGATCAACCTCGACCCGCCTCACACCACCTCAACACCTGTACTCTTCGGTGTTGAGTCAAAAGGCCTGGCACCAGTACTCTTCGGTGCCAAGTCAAAACGTCTGACACCAGTGCTCTTCGGTGTCAAGTCAGATATATTATGTTTAATGTTTAACTCAAAACTCAGAAACTCAGAACACAAGATGCTAGATCACAGATAACTCAGATAACAGATAACTCAGATAGCAAATATGGTGCAAGTAATGTAACACGTAAGTCATGCATGTATAACGTTAAAACTGAATACACGGTGAGAATACTCACCTCGAGAAACGTAAGCTCCATAGGATTCCCGACAGTCAAAGGTACATCATGTTATCTCCTAGTCGGTCCTAAAACCAAAAAAACCAAACCCTGAATTAAGATTCTACCCGAGGGCTTATTTCAGAAAACTGGCAGCACCCGTCGGTCTCACGGAAACTGTCATAACTCCTAAACGACTCATTAGATTTATCCCATATTTTTTCCATGAAAAGTAGACAATCATAACTACAATTTACTGTGATACGGTCACTGGCCAAAACAGATTCTAAATGTCTCAAAACAGTGTCGCAAGACGGACATATCGCACAGGTCATAATCCTACCAGCAGCATATTAAAACCGTTATAACTTTTAAACCGTAAATCCATTTAACGAGTTCTCGGTCAACTTGGAACACTAACTCAGAGGGCTATAAATCTCTGTGAGATGTAACTCCCCAAATTCGGCCTTTAAGACACCTAAAAACAGTCATCAATATAGCAATTCGAATCTGCCAGCAATTAAAACGATTTTAAGATAGTAACCGACACAATGAATAACAAAACTCAGAACCCTATTTTGACTCAAACGCAGCCCCAACATTCCTATATACGACTGATTTGCACCTTAATTTATGACAAGAATGATAGTAATGAATACGGAGACCAAAGGATTACCGAAGGTTTAAAACTTCCACGAACTAGCTCGCCAATAATCCGATCGATTTCTTCTCGGTTGCTACCTGTCCTCCAGCGTTGATCATAACAATTATGAATCATAAATCGCTGCCTCTAAAATCCAGAATGTATCAAACTAGGAGAAGTGACACTTACCGAATGAAGGTTTCCCAACTCAACCACACCGGCAAATCCGACGAACAACCACCGAGCCAAAACCCTCGGCTTCCTTCTGCTCGTACCTCCACGGAAATTGTCCTCCACTGGTCTTCCGATTGAGGTTTAATTGATCGACGTATATGGGAGGAAAAAGAGCGACTGATTCTGCCGCACGAGGCTTATGAGGAGTAGATGTCGACATTCTAGGGTGGTAACGGAAATATAAATGGCTAGAGGTCCTTGGGCCGTGAGCCTTTTCTTGTTTTAGCCCATTCCGGAAATAAACCAACGAATTGGGCTGGCTTGCCTAAGATGGATCACTAGGCCTTGGGCTCCTTCCTCTCCATTATGGTCGAATAGCTAGATAAACATGGGCTCGGTTTGTAAGGGGTTCTTGGGCCGAAAGGAAAAGATAGAAAGAATTACTTATTCAAATTAAACGGAGTTGTTTGCGGATACTTAATTATTCGGGTTCGGCCTCGGCCTGCGGCCGGCCTCAACTGACAATGAGACTACATAACGAATACTCGGGAATCTAAACGTTACAATAATAATCGAAGCAGCATCTATCTAATTACGTACACAAACTAGATGTCACGCATTAAATTCATATAAATAGATAATCGAAACGTCGCCTAATATACCACTAAATGACATCAAATAAGTAATAAAAATGTTTTAGACAATAAAATATAATTAAATTAAATCATAATATTTTGGGGCGTTACAACTCAACTCCACTTGAAATAGACTTCGTCCCCGAAGTCATTGCTCTGAAGAAATTCAGGGTAGTAATCTCGCGTCTCAACTCATACTCGCCAACGACACGCGTCCTCAATTTGGGGAAAGAAAACAAAATGATAAGGTTAAGAATGAAAAGGAAATTCATCAGGGTGACCTACGACATGCATACTCAATGGAAAAGAAGAATAAAAACGATAAAGTTATGAATAGAAAGAAGCTCTTCATGGTGAATTTACTTAATAGGAAATGAACTCCAGATCACGTAAGTGGTCATACAATTATCCGCCTCTAGTGGCGCAAAACGATAAGGCTAAAAGAAATAAGGACAGGATGCTCACTATGGATCTCAGTATGTGTAACACCCAAAAATTTACAAGGTTTTTAAAATTTTTGAAAATAAAATTATAATCGAAAGGTCCCATAAATAAATCTCAGATATTAATATTTAACATTCAAAACGTATTTATTGCGGAAATAGTTAAGATAAAGTAAAGTGTTTTAAAATATTAAATGATGTCCACATCAGTAATGAAAAGATACAGCGGTCAACCGTCCACCTTCTCCTTTCCTTTGCTGGTACCTGAAACAATGTGGGGGAAAGTTTGGGTCAGCTGGGGAAGCTGAGTGAATAATTCTCAAAATGCAAACAATCATAACATACAACACATGAGGGCACATCGGTGTACTCCTACTCAGAATCTACTCGATTAATTACTCAGATTTATTTCCCAGATTTTATTACTCAGATTTTATTACTCAGATTTTAATTTATATAGCGCGCTTGTGTGATTTGGGACGAGAGATCAACCTCGCCCCTCCTCACACCTCAGATAGGCATAAGCCAAAAACTCAGACGGGAGTGATCCCAAAACTCAGACGGGAATAATCCCAAAACTCAGACGGGAGGTGATCCCAGGCATATAGCCAAAAACTCAGATGTGTGTTATTATGTTTTATTATCTCTTTAACATAATTATCTCAGATGCCCTAGCAAGTAGTAGCATAGAATGACCCTGTGCCGAGCTCGGTTACCCATGCACAATGTCTCAGATTAAAATAAATCAACAGCTGCTCAGATACTCAGATAGCATGTCAAACTCAGATAACAAATCAAGCTCAGATAGCGGATCAAACTCAGATAACAGCTCAAGCTCAGATAACAATTATGGTGCAAGAAATGTAACACATAAGTCATGCATGTACAACGTTAAAACTGAATACACGGTGAGAATACTCACCTCGAGAAACGTAAGCTCCGAAGGATCCTCAATACTCTAAGGCGCTGCTCGGTTATTCCTAGACGATCCTAAAAGCATAAAAATGAAATCCGAATTATAAACCATTCCAAGGACTCAATTTAGAAAAACTGGCAGCACCCGTCGGTCTCACGGGAACTGCTATTACTCCTAAACGGCTCGCTAGATTGTTTCCATATTTTTACTGTATAAAATAGACAATCAGAACTACAATTCGTTGTGAGACGGTCACTGGCCAAAACAGATTCTAAGGGTTTCAAAACAGTATCGCATGACAGACATGCCGTACCGGTCGTGCTTCCTAACAGCAGCATACTAAATTAGCTATAACTTTTAAACCGTAATTCGGATTGCCGAGAGGGTTGCGGCATTGAAAAGCTAACTCAAAAATCAAGGTTTCATCACGGGCCAAAAGTTCAAAAGGTTAATCTAAGCACTTCAAAAACGGACGCGAACAGAAGGTAAATTCTGCCTGAAAACAGTGACTTAAGAGAACGATATAACAAGTCAACTCGGCCCGAAAACTCCTAGACGACCACCGATAGTTTGAAAAAGTTGGTTTCCCAAATTATGGCTGATTCCTAACATTGACTTGCAAAAGTCTCTAGATTGGGGAACCGGGAACCCTACGGGTTCGGTTCCCTTCCGGTTATAACTTTCTGTTTGGTTATCACTATATAGAAACGATTTAAATCAAATACTCCAAACCACCGTGACCACCCAAGGCTCAGTACTTATTACTGAGATTTTAGCCCCTCTAATCTCGACAGAATTTACTAATGCTACGAATTAGAAATCAATATCAGAGTTAACGAAACATGAGGGAGAAAAGAAAACTACCGACTCGAGCAGCCCTACAACACAGGCTTTCAGCCAGGTTCTTCAATCGTCTAGCCCGACACCACCACCGTATGGATCACCGATTAGAATAACCCTCGCCCAAAATTCTGTTCGATCGAGCAGCGTTGGAACAAAAACAGAAACATGAGATTTATTAGGAGTTGAAAGACGAAGAAGGAAGGAATAGAAAAACAAATTCAACGTATACCAGTGTAAATCGAAATTCCCTACCCCGAGTTGAAGTATTTGATCGAGCACTATAGATCGTCCTTGGTTCTTGTCTGCCGATCACTGTTTGCACCGAATGGAAGGGGTATATTGCCGGCTGATTAGGGTAGCGTGAAAGAGAACATTCGTCCTTAACAATTCCGTAATATACAGAAGAGGGATCAGTCATGTAAGGGCTGGACATAAGCCCAAAATTTTGAGCCCACTAGAGCTACTAAACAACCGGCCTTCTTATTACTAATACTTGGGCTCAAAGGGCTTAATTGCACCGGAATTTTACAAGAAGCTGCCAATATGCGATCTGCTCTTGCGAGTCTCAGCCTTGGCCTCTGGCCGGCCTTGACTCGTCGCTCACGGTCGGGAATTTAGACGGAATAAAAATAATCGAAACATCATCTATTAAATAACTACAAACCGTCACACATTTAATAATTATAACTAATCAATTAATCACAAGATGATAAACATTTGTTACTAAAATCATAAAATTACTTATCGTATAATTTAAATTAATTTAAAAGTATTATTTAATCACTTAAAAATTTCGGGGCGTTACAACTCAACTCCACTTGAAATAGACTTCGTCCCCGAAGTCATTGCTCGGACGAAACTCAGGGTAGTAATTTCGCGTCTTAACTCATACTCGCCAACGACACACGTCCTCAAATGGGGAAAGAGAACAAAATGATAAGGTTAAGAATGAAAAGAAAATTCTTCGGGGTGACCTACGACATGCATACTCAAATGGAAAAGAAGAATAAAAACGATAAAGTTATGAATAGAAAGAAGCTCTTCATGGTGAATTTACTTAATAGGGAATGAACTCCAGATCACGTAAGTGCTCATACAATTATCCGCCTCTAGTGGCGCAAAACGATAATGCTAAAAGAAATAAGGTCAGGATGCTCACTATGGATCTCAGTATGCAAAGAAAATGTTGATAATGAGCATAAAATACACCACGATACTCTACTGAAGGCGTCTTCTTGCTCTCGCATTCGGATACAGTTGTTGCACTCAGCGATTAACGTCGCGTTGAATCAGCGATTCAACTCCACTTGGAAATTTACTATTGATTTGTTGACGATACCAGATGCTCAGCGTAGTACCAGTCATCCAAACCATTTGCACAATCACACTCGGATCTCTCATGACGATAACAAGTTTTTATGGAAAATTTTCTTTCCGCACAACTCCCTCAAATGACCACTTACACATTTTAGCAACAGGTAAAAATTTCATTATCGACACTTTCTACCAAAATGACTCGGAAAGTCCTCTACTCTATGGGTCAACAGTTGTTAACAGCATAATAAATAATTTAGCGGTTTACACCGTCATCAATTAATATAAAAACCATGCACATAAATCACAAGGAAATTACATATCACACAGAATTCTCATATACTCAGGTATATAACTCCAAAATACGATCCGGGAATATAACTCAGAAGTCCCACTCAGAAATAAACTCAAACATATCTCAGAAGTATAACTCGAAAATGTATAACTCAGGAGCAAACTCCTAAATCTTAACTCAGAAGCAAACCCAAAACTCTAACTCAGTAACAACTCATAAGGTAATAATATTTACAAATAATAGCATTAGGTATAACTCACATTTTTTCTCATTCTTATTACTACTCGCGTGTTCCAATTTACCAGCTTATAATACTTGGAATGCTATACTCTCTCTCAACCGTGTCATTGGTTCTCGAAGTAACTCTTCTTTAACATTATATTGTTGCCTTACTCTATTAGGTTCGCATATTACCGATGTTGATAACCCTTTAAATAACTCAAATTAACGATCTTGTCATTTAATTCTCTTTAATAGGTTCTCATTCTATTACATTTAGTGGTTTCTCGATGATAGTTTTAATAGGTGTTTTCTCATTCATCTAGTTTAACGATCCTTTAATAGACCGTTTCCCCGGTTTTTACACAGTTTAAAACGTCTCTTAAATATTTTGACCATATCTACTCATTAATTTCATGTTACCCACTAAAAATTCCAATTAAATTTCATACTCTTATTTATAATGAGTTCTCGCTACTCAAATTACGAATTAATTCCTTAGTTCTCATTTACTCAATTCGCAGTTACACTTTATTCTAAATCTTACGGTTTACTCATGGTTCATCAATTCAGTACATTCTCGTCTTTTCGAAATTTCTCCTAAGTTCAATATAAATTTATTGAGTAGTTGTTCTCATCTCAAGTTTAATAATTATTCATAAATAGAGTTTTCTCATGTAATTTTATAATACCTCAAAACTCATAACATTTTATAATAATTCAAAAATTTGAATAAAACTTCCCGTTAATTTAATACTTTTCTCTTTTGACTCATTTTATTAATTTGCTTATGTAACTCGATTTGTAAATCCCTTATAACTCAAAATTACTCCATTAATTAATCAAAATAAAATTTTATCATTTAGTGGCTCGTTTTAATAATAACTCATTACCAACAAATTACCGATCTCATTTTAACTCATTTTCCTCAAAATTTCATTGTAGCAGTTTTCTCATATTCGACTCATTAATAAGTTCTCATCACTTTAATTTAATGATTTCTCATTATCACATTTATAACCACCCAAGAATAAGTATACTGTCTTATTTTGTATATAATTGTAGTATTACTACTCCCCTTTTGTACGATATTCATTCAACCCAATTGACTTGATTTGTTAATTTCTCCAGTAAACCCGATCTATCATTTTTGTTGTAAACTCTATAATTACCCATAGAATAAATTTAATTATTCTCAACTGCTCGATTTGATAGTTACTCTTATAATTTATTTGATCAATTATATGTATCTAGATTTCGCACTTTAAATTCATACCAACAAAATCTCTCTGCATAAGCATCATGCTTATAATATTTATAAATCATAAATAATGATGATTATTTCTTGACAATTTTCCTTTTTACCCCTACTCAACTCCTCTTGGAGAAAAACTCGTCCTCGAGTTTTGGAACTAGTATTGTCTACCAAAATAAACAAGCAAGTATGTAGTCACACAAACGATTAGGATACACGTACTAAATTTACCATAACAAACATTGGACCATCGTTCCCCTCAAAATCTCCCCCTAACCAACCAAAAATCCTGTGTGTACGGTAATAGGGGCCCTCTATTACTTTCGACACATGATTTTGTTTGGTCACGAGTCAATCCCAAAGTTCACAACTTCCCACACATAAAAATAATCCACAACAAATCACACTCAGAAGAAAGAAAAGTTTACTTTCAATATCTGATAAATACAGATATGCACTCAGCTGTGGGTACTCAAAACCTCATAAACATTAATCAGAAAATCACGCGTATATTTAGTCTCGTACGCGATACTCGGATAACTCAGATTTACAGAAATATTTCCACTTAGTTATTTTCACAATACTAATCTCCTTTTAAACTTTTCATTTGGATATGCCATTTATCATTCCTCATAAGTATAACTTATATCCTCTTCACAGTTATATTAAATTTATTGTAATTTGTGAGCATGTCGATTAATATCTTTTTTTTATCAGAGTGCTCAGTTATTGCGCTCCTCGTTTAATTTGATTCAATTTATCGCTCTTTTAACTCGTTTTTAAATAAATCATCATCAAATTGATGACGTTAGCTTCCTCTTAATCCTCTTATATAATTACTCTTGAAGATGAGCTTCAATAATATCTGATTAATCTGACTCAGCAATTTCCCAATTAATTAGTCTATTAAACTCACATAGTTTATTTTAAGCTATCAGTGTGAACTCATTAATCTGTCACTTAACTTGTCATCCACATTTAGTTTTACACTCGGCAATTTAACCTACTTACTCGAAATGTTTTCCCCATTTTATTGACTTAATAATTTTTTTTTCTTTTACTCAACTTGGTAAACCCTCTTAAAAATATTCTTAATCAATTTGATTTACTAATCTCTGATTTACTCGTTTAAATGACTCGGCCTATTAAGTGTTTTCTCCCATATGAAAGTTTTTAATATTTTCCCAAAACGAAATTTTAATACTCCTCTTTAATATTATTAATTTCCCTTTTCTCATTGACTCAAATCATGTTTCTCGTTACACAGCTTATGGATCTTATATAATCAATTAATATCCCATTATTACATTTTTGGTTCGCATTTCTCAAAATTTATAAAATTTCACCTCAACTCTATTAGGTGTTCCTCTAAATTGAACTTTTATTATTTTCTCATTAATATTTATAATTTCACTTTTCTCCAGTATATATTTTTCATATATATAAATATAGAACTCTAAGAATTAAAATAGAAATTATGCTCAAATTTAGCTCTAAATTATTCACAAATTTATGGAATCTCATAATAGTATATCTATATACATATATGTTTAGCCATACAATCACAAGTAATTCTTTCAGGATATAAACCGAAAATTCTCAGAATATACTACACGTCTATACTCAGAATATAGCAAAATCTCAATTAAATAATACTCTTAAATATTACCGGCAGTAGGAAGCGAGAGGTCGACGTGACGTGCTGTATGTTCGATGTGGAAACTTTTCTCAGAAAAATATTTGACTCTTTTCTCGTTTGAAAAACTCGATACTCAAACTTGAGTTTGAATTCGCCCCTTGCGAACCCAAATCCCTCAAGTCAGAGCTCTGTTACCAACTTGTAACACCCAAAAATTTACAAGGTTTTTAAAATTTTTGAAAATAAAATTATAATCGAAAGGTCCCATAAATAAATCTCAGATATTAATATTTAACATTCAAAACGTATTTATTGCGGAAATAGTTAAGATAAAGTAAAGTGTTTTAAAATATTAAATGATGTCCACATCAGTAATGAAAAGATACAGCGGTCAACCGTCCACCTTCTCCTTTCCTATGCTGGTACCTGAAACAATGTGGGGGAAAGTTTGGGTCAGCTGGGGAAGCTGAGTGAATAATTCTCAAAATGCAAACAATCATAACATACAACACATGAGGGCACATCGGTGTACTCCTACTCAGAATCTACTCGATTAATTACTCAGATTTATTTCCCAGATTTTATTACTCAGATTTTATTACTCAGATTTTAATTTATATAGCGCGCTTGTGTGATTTGGGACGAGAGATCAACCTCGCCCCTCCTCACACCTCAGATAGGCATAAGCCAAAAACTCAGACGGGAGTGATCCCAAAACTCAGACGGGAATAATCCCAAAACTCAGACGGGAGGTGATCCCAGGCATATAGCCAAAAACTCAGATGTGTGTGTTATTATGTTTTATTATCTCTTTAACATAATTATCTCAGATGCCCTAGCAAGTAGTAGCATAGAATGACCCTGTGCCGAGCTCGGTTACCCAGGCACAATGTCTCAGATTAAAATAAATCAACAGCTGCTCAGATACTCGGATAGCATGTCAAACTCAGATAACAAATCAAGCTCAGATAGCGGATCAAACTCAGATAATAGCTCAAGCTCAGATAACAATTATGGTGCAAGAAATGTAACACATAAGTCATGCATGTACAACGTTAAAACTGAATACACGGTGAGAATACTCACCTCGAGAAACGTAAGCTCCGAAGGATCCTCAATACTTTAAGGCGCTGCTCGGTTATTCCTAGACGATCCTAAAAGCATAAAAATGAAATCCGAATTATAAACCATTCCAAGGACTCAATTTAGAAAAACTGGCAGCACCCGTCGGTCTCACGGGAACTGCTATTACTCCTAAACGGCTCGCTAGATTGTTTCCATATTTTTACTGTATAAAATAGACAATCAGAACTACAATTCGTTGTGAGACGGTCACTGGCCAAAACAGATTCTAAGGGTCTCAAAACAGTATCGCATGACAGACATGCCGTACCGGTCGTGCTTCCTAACAGCAGCATACTAAATTAGCTATAACTTTTAAACCGTAATTCGGATTGCCGAGAGGGTTGCGGCATTGAAAAGCTAACTCAAAAATCAAGGTTTCATCACGGGCCAAAAGTTCAAAAGGTTAATCTAAGCACTTCCAAAACGGACGCGAACAGAAGGTAAATTCTGCCCGAAAACAGTGACTTAAGAGAACGATATAACAAGTCAACTCGGCCCGAAAACTCCTAGACGACTACCGATAGTTTGAAAAAGTTGGTTTCCCAAATTATGGCTGATTCCTAACATTGACTTGCAAAAGTCTCTAGATTGGGGAACCGGGAACCCTACGGGTTCGGTTCCCTTCCGGTTATAACTTTCTGTTTGGTTATCACTATATAGAAACGATTTAAATCAAATACTCCAAACCACCGTGACCACCCAAGGCTCAGTACTTATTACTGAGATTTCAGCCCCTCTAATCTCGACAGAATTTACTAATGCTACGAATTAGAAATCAATATCAGAGTTAACGAAACATGAGGGAGAAAAGAAAACTACCGACTCGAGCAGCCCTACAACACAGGCTTTCAGCCAGGTTCTTCAATCGTCTAGCCCGACACCACCACCGTATGGATCACCGATTAGAATAACCCTCGCCCAAAATTCTGTTCGATCGAGCAGCGTTGGAACAAAAACAGAAACATGAGATTTATTAGGAGTTGAAAGACGAAGAAGGAAGGAATAGAAAAACAAATTCAACGTATACCAGTGTAAATCGAAATTCCCTACCCCGAGTTGAAGTATTTGATCGAGCACTATAGATCGTCCTTGGTTCTTGTCTGCCGATCACTGTTTGCACCGAATGGAAGGGGTATATTGCCGGCTGATTAGGGTAGCGTGAAAGAGAACATTCGTCCTTAACAATTCCGTAATATACAGAAGAGGGATCAGTCATGTAAGGGCTGGACATAAGCCCAAAATTCTGAGCCCACTAGAGCTACTAAACAACCGGCCTTCTTATTACTAATACTTGGGCTCAAAGGGCTTAATTGCACCGGAATTTTACAAGAAGCTACCAATATGCGATCTGCTCTTGCGAGTCTCAGCCTTGGCCTCTGGCCGGCCTTGACTCGTCGCTCACGGTCGGGAATTTAGACGGAATAAAAATAATCGAAACATCATCTATTAAATAACTACAAACCGTCACACATTTAATAATTATAAGTAATCAATTAATCACAAGATGATACACATTTGTTACTAAAATCATAAAATTACTTATCGTATAATTTAAATTAATTTAAAAGTATTATTTAATCACTTAAAAATTTCGGGGCGTTACAGTATGCAAAGAAAATGTTGATAATGAGCATAAAATACACCATGATACTCTACTGAAGGCGTCTTCTTGCTCTCGCATTCGGATACAGTTGTTGCACTCAGCGATTAACGTCGCGTTGAATCACCGATTCAACTTCACTTGGAAATTTACTGTTGATTTGTTGACGATACCAGATGCTCAGCGTAGTACCAGGTCATCCAAACCATTTGCACATTCACACTCGGATCTCTCATGACGATAACAAGTTTTTATGGAAAATTTTCTTCCCGCTCAACTCCATCAAATGACCACTTACACATTTTAGTAACAGGTAAAAATTTCCTTATCGACAATTTTCCACCAAAATGACTCGGAAAGTCCTCTACTCTATGGGTCAATAGTTTGTTAACAACATAAAAAATAATTTAGTGGTTTACACCATTATCAATTAATATAAAAACCATGCAAATAAATCACAAGGAATATACATATCACACAGAATTCTCATATACTCAGGTATATAACTCCAAAATATGATCCGGAAATATAACTCAGAAGTCCCACTCAGAAATAAACTCAAAACATATCTCAGGAGTATAACTCAAAAAATGTATAACTCAGGAGCAAACTTATAAATCTTAACTCAGAAGCATCCCAAAACTCTAACTCAGTAACAACTCATAAGGTAATAATATTTACAAGTAATAGCATTAGGTATAAATCACATTTTTACTGATTCTTATTACTTCTCGCGTGTTCCAATTTACCAGCTTATAATACTTGGAATGATATACTCTCTCTCGACCATGTTATTGGTTCTCAACATAACTCTTCTTTAACATTATCTTGTTACCTTCCTCTATTAGGTTTGCATATTACCGATGTTAATAACCCATTAAATAGCTCAAATTAACGATCTTGTCATTTAATTCCCTTTGATAGGTTCTCATTCTATTACATTTAGTGGTTTCTCGATAAAACTTTAATAGATGTTTTCTCATTCATCTAGTTTAACGATCCTTTAATAGACCGTTTCACTGATTTTACAAAATTTAAAAATGTCTCTTAGTCATTTTGACCATATCTACTCATTAATTTCATGCTACCCACTAAAATTCCAATTAAATTTCATACTCTTGTTTATAATGATTTCTCGTTACTCAATTTACGAATTAATTCCTTAGTCGCAGTTACACTTTATTCTAAATCTTACGGTTTACTCATGGTTCATCAATTCAGTACATTCCCGTCTTTACGAAATTTCTCCTAAGTTCAATATAAATTTATTGAATAGTTGTTCTCATCTCAAGTTTAATAATTATTCATAAATAGAGTTTTCTCATATAATTTTATAATACCTCAAAACTCATAACACTTTATAATACTTCTAAAATTTGAATAAAACTTCCCGTTAATTTAATACTTTTCTCTTTTGACTCATTTTATTAATTTTCTTATGTAACTCGATTTGTAAATTTCTTATACTCAAAATTACTCCATAATTAATAAAAATAAAATTTTATCATTTAGCTCGTTTTAATAATAACTCATTACCAGCAAATTACCGATCTCATTTTAACTCATTTTCCTCAAAATTTCATTGTAGCAGTTTTCTCATATTCGACTCATTAATAAGTTCTCATCACTTTAATTTAATGATTTCTCATTATCACATTTACAACTACCCAAGAATAAGTATACTGTCTTATTTTGTATATAATTGTAGTATTACTACTTCCCTTTTGCACGATATTCATTCAACCCAATTAACTTGATTTGTTAATTTCTCCAGTAAGTTGATCTATCATTTTGTTGTAAACTCTATAATTACCCATAGAATAAATTTAATTATTCTCAACTGCTTGATTTGATAGTTACTCTTATAATTTATTTGATCAGTTATATGTATCTAGATTTCGCACTTTAAATTCATACCAACAAAATCTCTCTGCATAAGCATCATGCTCATATTATTTATAATTAATAATTAATGATAATTATTTCTTGACAATTTTCCTTTTTACCCCTACTCAAATCCACTTGGAGAAAAACTCGTCCTCGAGTTTGGAACTAGTATTGTCTACCAAAATAAACAAGCAAGTATGTAGTCACACAAACGATTAGGATACACATACTAAATTCACAATAACAAGCATAGGTCCATCGTTCCCTTCAAAATTTCCCCCTAACCAACCAAAAGTTCGGTGTGTACGATAATAGGGGCCCTCTATTACTTTCGACACCTACTTCTGTTTGGTCACGAGTCAATCCCAAAGTTTACAACTTCCCACATATAAATCCATCGACAAACCACACTCAGAAGAAAGGAATTTTAATCACACTCAGGAGAAAGGAAGTTTATTTTCAATATCTGATAAATACAGATATGCACTCAGCAGTGCATACTCAAAATCTCATAAACATTACTCAGAAAATCATACGTACACTTAGTCTCGTACGCGATACTCGGATAACTCAGATTCAGTTATAAACTCTTTTAGCTCATTTTTAAATAGATAATCACCAACATCATGATGATAATTTCCCTTAATCCATTTTAATAATTGCTCTTTAAGATAAACTGAATAGAATTTCTGATTAATTTGACTCAACAAATTCTCGATTAATTAGCATATTAACTTATATATAGTTTATTTAATATCTCTGCATTAACTCAATGATCTCTCTCTGAACTCGTTATTCACATGAAGTTTTGCACTGAGCTAACTAATTCACATACTTTAAACGAGTACTCATTTTATCTCAATTTAATGATTCTTAATAATTTGTCAATTTGTTGACTTTTCAACATAAAATCTTCTCAATTGTTATAGCTCGTGGCTCCTCGTATTCACAAATTGTTAATTTTTCATTTAGTATGTTTAATTTAATAACTCATCTTTTAACCATGTTCAATAGCTCTCCTTTAGCTCGCGATAATAAATCCTCGTTTAACACATCATGTTTCCTTCTCATTAACCAACTTTATCAATTGTTCTTATACTCGTTTTACTAAATCCTCTTTTCAAAATAAATTAAAACTTCTAAAAAAAATTGATGCATTTAAGATTTCTCATATCTTATAAAAACATTTCTCTTTTAGTTTGTCTAAGTAAATATATACTTTATTTACATTTTTAAATGTCTATTTCCATGTTTTTGTTCATCACATATTATTAATCTCAATAATGTCGTTTAATAAAAACGATATTTAATATTTTCCCAATAAATAATAATTATTATTATTATTATTATTATTTTTCATTTTTTATTTTTTTTAAACTCTTTTTAAATTTCTCTTTTACTAGTGCGTGGTTATTTCTTACACTCTTGCTTCGATATTATATATGTCAATTCAAATAACTAACTTCCCGAATGCTTCATTTTGGTTGCATTTCATAACTCGATTAATAATTACTCATTATGCATACTCATATTATCATTTCATTAAACGTATTTCTCAAAAATTTAATTCGATATTTTCTCGTTTAGTTCGAATGTAATTATTTTTCATTTTCTTGAATTAATAATTTCTCCTTACACAACTTGGTAAACCCTCATTTAAATATTTATTAATCTCTGATTTACTAGCTTCAATAACTCTTTCTATAAAGTGTTTTCTCCGAAATGAAAACTTTTAATATTCTCTCGGTTTTAAAATTTATTACTTCTCTTTAATATTATGAACTTTTTCATTTTCCCATTTACTCAAGCATGTTTCTCAGTAAATAATTTATGGACTTTATATTACGAATTGGTATTCATTTATACACTTTTGGTTAAAATTTCTCAGAATTATAAAATCTCAGTTCAACTCAATTAGGTGTTCCTTTAAATTGGAAACTTTTATCATTTTCCCATTAAGATTTATAATTCCTCTCGTATGCGTTTTTGTATATGTATAAAATATATAAAATTATGAGAATTAAAACCAGAATTTTCCTCAGAATTATGCTCTAAATTATACTCGGAATTATAAAATCTCACATTCGTATATCTATATATACATATTATATTTAGTCGTACAACTCACATGAAATTTTCTCAGGTTATTATAACTTTCAACGTTTATTTCACAGATGCAATCATAAACTACACTCGGAAAATATACTCAGAAATTCTCTCAGAAAATAAACCAAAAATTCTCATACTACTCGTCTATACTCAGAATATAACAAAATCTCAAATAAATAATACTCTTAAATATTACCGGCAGTAGGAAGCGAGAGGTCGACGTGACATGCTGTATGCTTGATGTGAAAACTTTTCTCAGAAAATATTTCACTCTTTTCTCGTTATAAAACTCGATTCTCAAACTTGAGCTTGAATTCGCCCCTTGCGAACCCAAATCCCTCAAGTCAGAGCTCTGATACCAACTTGTAACACCCAAAAAATTAAGAAAATTTAAAATTTTTAAATATAAGATTTTAAATAAAAAGGTCCCAATAACTTGACTAATTAAATCCCAATAATAATATTTTCATTTAAAAATGTATTTAATGCGGAAATAGTTTAAATAAAATAAAGTGTTTTAAAATATTAAATGTTGTCCACATCAGTAATGAAAAGTTACAACGGTCAACCGTCCACCTTCTCCTTTCCTTTGCTGGTACCTGAAACAATGTGGGGGAAAGTTTGGGTCAGCTGGGGAAGCTGAGTGAATAATTCTCAAAATGCAAACAATCATAACATACAACACATTAGGGCACATCGGTGTACTCCTACTCAGAATCTACTCGATTAATTACTCAGAATCTACTAGATTAATTACTCAGAATCTACATAGATCAACCTCGACCCGCCTCACACCACCTCAACACCTGTACTCTTCGGTGTTGAGTCAAAAGGCCTGGCACCAGTACTCTTCGGTGCCAAGTCAAAACGTCTGACACCAGTGCTCTTCGGTGTCAAGTCAGATATATTATGATTAATGTTTAACTCAAAACTCAGAAACTCAGAACACAAGATGCTAGATCACAGATAACTCAGATAACAGATAACCCAGATAGCAAATATGGTGCAAGTAATGTAACACGTAAGTCATGCATGTATAACGTTAAAACTGAATACACGGTGAGAATACTCACCTCGAGAAACGTAAGCTCCATAGGATTCCCGACAGTCAAAGGTACAGCATGTTATCTCCTAGTCGGTCCTAAAACCAAAAAAACCAAACCCTGAATTAAGATTCTACCCGAGGGCTTATTTCAGAAAACTGGCAGCACCCGTCGGTCTCACGGAAACTGTCATAACTCCTAAACGACTCATTAGATTTATCCCATATTTTTTCCATGAAAAGTAGACAATCATAACTACAATTTACTGTGAGACGGCCACTGGCCAAAACAGATTCTAAATGTCTCAAAACAGTGTCGCAAGACGGACATATCGCACAGGTCATAATCCTACCAGCAGCATATTAAAACCGTTATAACTTTTAAACCGTAAATCCATTTAACGAGTTCTCGGTCAACTTGGAACACTAACTCAGAGGGCTATAAATCTCTGTGAGATGTAACTCCCCAAATTCGGCTTTAAGACACCTAAAAACAGTCATCAATATAGCAATTCGAATCTGCCAGCAATTAAAACGATTTTAAGATAGTAACCGACACAATAAATAACAAAACTCAGAACCCTATTTTGACTCAAACGCAGCCCCAACATTCCTATATACGACTGATTTGCACCTTAATTTATGACAAGAATGATAGTAATGAATACGGAGACCAAAGGATTACCGAAGGTTTAAAACTTCCACGAACTAGCTCGCCAATAATCCGATCGATTTCTTCTCGGTTGCTACCTGTCCTCCAGCGTTGATCATAACAATTATGAATCATAAATCGCTGCCTCTAAAATCCAGAATGTATCAAACTAGGAGAAGTGACACTGACCGAATGAAGGTTTCCCAACTCAACCACACCGGCAAATCCGACGAACAACCACCGAGCCAAAACCCTCGGCTTCCTTCTGCTCGTACCTCCACGGAAATTGTCCTCCACTGGTCTTCCGATTGAGGTTTAATTGATCGACGTATATGGGAGGAAAAAGAGCGACTGATTCTGCCGCACGAGGCTTATGAGGAGTAGATGTCGACATTCTAGGGTGGTAACGGAAATATAAATGGCTAGAGGTCCTTGGGCCGTGAGCCTTTTCTTGTTTTAGCCCATTCCGGAAATAAACCAACGAATTGGGCTGGCTTGCCTAAGATGGATCACTAGGCCTTGGGCTCCTTCCTCTCCATTATGGTCGAATAGCTAGATAAACATGGGCTCGGTTTGTAAGGGGTTCTTGGGCCGAAAGGAAAAGATAGAAAGAATTACTTATTCAAATTAAACGGAGTTGTTTGCGGATACTTAATTATTCGGGTTCGGCCTCGGCCTGCGGCCGGCCTCAACTGACAATGAGACTACATAACGAATACTCGGGAATCTAAACGTTACAATAATAATCGAAGCAGCATCTATCTAATTACGTACACAAACTAGATGTCACGCATTAAATTCATATAAATAGATAATCGAAACGTCGCCTAATATACCACTAAATGACATCAAATAAGTAATAAAAATGTTTTAGACAATAAAATATAATTAAATTAAATTATAATATTTTGGGGCGTTACAGCAATGCTTCATAAAAGTCACAATGTTTGTGAATTCTTGGCATACCCAGGCTTGAGGAATAGTAAAATTTGTTGTGATGTTGTTCCTCGCAAACCTGGGCAGTTAATCGTTTCAGAATTTGATTTCTGATTCAACTTCTGGAGCGACGAAAGTGTAATTTGCCATCTGTGATTTTGATTTAAGTGTTTGTGGTTGCTAAGAAAGAGTGAAATCGTTAATCGCAGAGAGAATTTTAAATGAAAGAATGAAATAACTGTTGAAAAATATTGGAAGTAAAAAAAAAAACGTTATTTATAGGAGATTTGAAAGATAATTAAGGTATTGGGAAGTAAAAACGGCTGATTTTACTGCCTTATCCTCTGTCAACGGTAACTTTTCTATTAAGAAAGGTTACCGTTGAGCAGTATGAGGGTAAGCTCGGTGTAAGAGCCGTCATACCCCAATACTGAGTAAAAAAAATTAATTTTAAAAAATTTTTAAAAATATAAAAACAATTAATTTACTCTTGAAATTAATAAAAAATATAAAAATTTTAAATTTTGATGATAACAGAGAAGTGATACTGAGCGATCAGTATCAACAGGAGTGATACTGAGCGTTCAGTTTTAAAGAAAATGAAGGAAAATTAAGGATTCAACATACCTAATTGCCCTAGTAAATACATAAACCTTTCCTCTGGAAGAGGTTTAGTAAACACATCGGCCAATTGTACATCTGTTGGTACATAATCTACCTCAACCTTACCTTTTTCCACATTATCTCGAATAAAGTGGTGTATGATATCAATGTGCTTGGTTTTGGAGTGATAGACTGGGTTCTCTGTGATAGCAATAGCACTCTTGTTATCACAATGAATGGGAGTCTTATGAAAGTTGAACCCATAGTCTAAGAGTTGATAATGCATCCATAATAATCGAGCACAGCAACTTCCTGCAGCAACATGTCCTGCTTCTGCTGTGGAAGTTGCTACCGAATTTTGCTTCTTGGATGACCAACCAACTAGTCTTCCACCTAGGAATTGACATCCTCCACTTGTGCTCTTTCTGTCCAATCTACAACCTGCAAAATCTGCATCTGTGTACCCTTCAAGGTCAAAGTTTGAGTCTTTGGGATACCAAAGACCCAGGTTAGAAGTACCTGTAAGATATCTAAAGATGCGCTTAACTGCTTTCATGTGTGATTCTTTAGGATCAGCCTGATACCGAGCACACAAACATGTTGCAAACATGATATCAGGCCTGCTAGCAGTTATGTAAAGTAAGGAACCAATCATACCTCGGTATGTGGATTGACATACTGGTTTACCAGTTTCATCCTTACTTATCTTATCCTGAGTACCCATAGGAGTGTGCATGGAAGATAAATTTTCAAATTTGTATTTCTTTAACATGTCATGCACATACTTACTTTGATTTATAAAAGTGCCATCAGGCTTTTGTTCAACTTGTAAACCAAGAAAGTAAGTAAGTTCTCCCATCATACTCATCTAATACTGAGTTGACATTATCTTAGCAAACCAGTCACACATTGACTTGTCAGTGGAGCCAAAGATAATATCATCTACATATATCTGAATGAGTAAGATGTCAGAACCTTTCCGTTTTGAAAATAATGTTTTATCAATTTTACCTCTTGTAAATTTATTTTCAATACGGTATTCAGACAGGGTGTCATACCAGGCTCTTGGAGCTTGTTTGAGCCCATATAGAGCTTTATCAAGCTTGAAAACATAATTAGGAAATTTAGAATCAACAAAACCTGGTGGTTGTTTAACATAAACTTCTTCTTGTTGTTTTCCATTTAGAAAAGCACTATTGACATCCATCTGATAAACTTTGAAATTCTTAAAGGCTGCATATGCAAGATACAACCTAATAGCTTCAATTCTTGCAACTGGTGCAAAAGTTTCATCATAGTCAATGCCTTCTTCTTGCCTGTAACCTTGAGCAACTAACCTTGCTTTGTTTCTGATGACAACACCATCCTTGTCCATCTTGTTTCTGAACACCCACTTAGTACCAATAATAGTTTTGCCAGTAGGAGGTGGTACTAAGTTCCAAACTTTGTTTCTCTCAAACTATGTGAGCTCTTCTTGCATAGCCTCTACCCAATCTTCATCTAATAAAGCTTCATCAGCTTTCTTTGGTTCAATGGTAGATAGAAAACTTGAGAAGAAACAAAAATTTGCAGTTGCTTGGGTTGGAAATTCTAATTTTCTTCTTGTTTGGACACCTTCTTCAATAGGACCAATAATGTTTGAGTGTGGATGGTCTCTGTGTTCCCTTAAATTGTTTCCTAAGGAAGCATTTGAAATAGGATCAACAATATCTTATTGATTTGGTGTGTCTTGTGTCTGATACTGAGTGGAATTCTGGTCAGTATTAGACACCAGAGGTTGCTGTTCAGCTTCATTTTGCAGAGATGAGGTGGATTCTTGTGAAGTGTTGGATGTTTCACCTTCTTCATAGGTAGAGTGGTTCAGATCATTAGTTGGAAACTCAGTATGGAGGTCCTCTATTATGGGAACCTCAGTATTAGTCTCAGTTGAGTGATACTGAGTTTGAACTTGATCAGTTTCATTAAACTTATTGGGAATAAAGTGTGGATGAAACTTGGGCTGTTCAGCAATGGAGTGTTCTGGATTGCAGATATTATCTATGCCACTTATGTCTTCACTTGCTGAGGTAGAATGCTCATTCTGATCTTCATCGAATGTGACATGAATGGATTTTACAATCATCTTGGTTGAGATGAGATACACTCTGAAAGCTTTAGAGTGTGGAGAGTAGCCCATGAACACACCTTCATTTGCTTTGGGAGCAAATTTGTTGAGATTTTGTTTTGTACTGAGTACAAAGCATTTACTCCCAAAGATGTGGAAGTATTCCACATTAGGAATCTTGCCATTGTATAACTCATATGGAGTCTTCAGATGTCTTTGGACGATTGTGGCTCTATTCTGAGTGAAGTTTGCACAGTTTACAGCTTCAGCCCAGACACTCAGTGCCAGTCCAGCATGGCATAATAAAGTTCTTGCAGCTTCAATCAGTGTTCTATTCTTTCTTTCTACAACACCATTTTGTTGTGGTGTGTAGGCTGCAGAGAAGTTTTGAATGATTCCTTTTTCTTCACAGAAATCGGCTAATACTGAGTTCTTAAACTCAGTACCATGGTCACTTCTAAGTTGCTTGACCTTGTTGCCTTTTTGAAGTTCCTCTCTTTTTATAAAGGCAATGATTTCTGTTGTTGCATCTGACTTAGTCTTGAGGAAGATGACCCATGTATATCTTGAAAAGTCATCAACCAAGACTAGAGTATAGATCTTTTTGGCCAAAGATGGTGTGCTGATGGGGCCAAAAAGATCCATATGTATCATAGTAAGAGGTTCATTAATGGAATGATTGACCTTTGACTTGAATGAACTCTTCTTCTGCTTGCCCATTTCACATGCTGAGCATAACTTATCTTTTGAGTAAGTAATAGTGGGCAACCCTCTCACCAGTTTCTTCATACTGAGCTCGTTGATATTTCTAAAGTTTATGTGAGAGAGTTTCTTGTGCCATAGCCAATGCAATTCTGGCATGACTTTAGAAAGCAGGCATACTCGAATAGTTGGATCTATTTCGGATAGGTTGACCACATATACATCTTTTTCTCTTCTAGCAATGAGTACAGGCTGGCCTTTATCATTGTAGATGATTCCTGCAACCTTCCAGAATCGAGCTTCATTGTCATCATCACACATCTGGCTGATACTGAGCAGATTGTTTTTAAGACCCTCTACATAGGCAACTCTTTTAAAAGTTATGTTGCCTGCCTTGATCACACCATAACCTCTTGTCTTTCCCACCGAGTCATCTCCAAATTTAACAGAAGGACCCTTCTCTGGAGTATAATTGAGAAGGTATTCCATACTGCCTGTCATGTGTCTTGAGCAGCCACTATCTAAATACCATTTTCTGTCACCCTGCACAAGACACAAAATAAGAGTTAGTTCTTTTTAAGAACCCATTTTTGAATGGGACCTTTGGTGGGATAAACATATTTTGACTTGATCTCTTTATGTGGAGAGGTCAGTATCACTTCAGTGAAAACTTTTGAGGTTATTTTTGTCATTTTTAATAGGTGTTTTAACATTTTGTTTTACTGGTTTAAAGGGTGGTGGATCAGGTTGCTTCTTTTTATTTGACAGAGGAGTCTTTCTAATATTATTAGTGGTAGACTTCTTGTCTCTGCCAACTAAGGACCTAGTTAAAGTTGTTTTATGTTTATCGTGTTTTGAAGAAACAACTTTAACAGGTTCTTTAGATTTCTCAGTATATGATGTTTCTATTACTGCAACTTCTGTATTAGATGAAACATTGGAGATATAAGTTGTCTTATTATCATTTTATAATTCAAAAGTTGTTGTATTAAATAATAATTCAAAAGGTGGAACAGCAGAAGTGTCATACTGAACTATTGGGAGCTCAGTATCAGAAATTTCTTTTATAGAAAATTCAATACTGGGTTCTTGTAGTTCAGTATAGCACTTTGAGCAGATGGAGGGACCAATAGGTTTTTCTCAAATTTCATTTTCCTCATCATCTGACTCAGTTTGACATCCAACTTCACATAAAGTTTTAGCTTTTACAAAATTAATAGGGTTCATAGTAGAAAACTCTTCAAATAAATCAGCAAAATTGTTCCTATTTTTAAATTGAGGATCAACACCAAGTGCCGCCCTCACATTTTCTGGAAATTGTTGATTTAAACATTTATTTAATTTTATTGAAGCATTTCCCCAAGATTAACACTGTTTTTCAAATTTCTCTTTTTCAAGTTTGTGTAAATGAGATTTATCAGCTAATCTTTGGTTAATGTCTTTTAAATCTGAAAAATTTAATTCTAAATCTTTATACTTTGCTAGTTTATCTAAGTTTTCATTATTTACCCTTTCAAGTTCTTGAATTGTTAATTTTAAAGCTTTTTCTTTTTGTACAGAAGTTTTAAGATCAACAATCATATACTCAAAAATCTTAGTCTTTTCATTCACTGAATAAGTTTGAAAGGAACTTACCTTGTACAACTGAGTGGAATCCCAATCAGTATGAACACTCATCCTCTCAGCCTCTTTGATATCCTTTTCAAAAGAGATCTTCAAATCATCTTCAGTGAAAGCCATAAAGGCTTTATTCTCAATCTCTTCCTCATCATCACTTAAGTCTTCATCCATCCAGGCTTCTGAGTAAAGTGCTTGATGAGGTGCTCCATTCCCTTCTGCCCTCTTGCCCTTGCTCCAATTCTTCAGCTTGACAAATTTGTCTCTATACCTTTTAGCTCGGTATGTAATCTTGTCATTTTGGTCAGTCTCAGAAGACTTGGTATGACAATTTGCAGCAATATGTCCAGGCTTTCCACACCTATAGCAAAGACCTGATCTTGGGTCAGTATTAGAAGAGCTAACACCAAGCCTCTTCTTCTTCAACTGATCCAGCTTCATAGACATAAGAGCCATTTGAGTTTCAAGGTCTTCTGCCTCAGCATCAGCTAGATCAACTTCTGGTTCATCTGGCTCAGTCACAGTATAGGCCTGTTGCACAACTAGAGCCATGCCAGTGGAAGCTTTGTCAGTTTTCTTCCAGTTGATCAGTCTTGCAGCATTATTCTCCTCATGATTCAACATTAGACCATACAAAGTTTGAAGAGTGTATGACTCAATGTTGTTAGCAGCATTGACAGAGTTTGTCATGTCAAGAAATTTTTGAGGAAGACTATCCAGGAACTTTTGAACAAGCTCTCCTTCCTCTTTCACAATGCCTACACTGATTAAATCATGGATAACAGTATTGAACCTGTTATAGAGAGTGGTGATGTCTTTATTAGGAGTTGAGAAGAAGTTTTCATATTTCCTTCTCATGTTGCTTTTCCTTTGCAACTTCACCTTTGCTGTGCCTTCATAGGTGACTGATAGGCTATCCCACATAGCCTTTGCTGTTGGCAATTTCATAATTGCATTAAGTATCTCTTTGGTAACAGCATTGCCAATCACCCTTTTAGCTCTGGAGTCTAAAGCATACAACTGACGGTCAGTATCAGTCCAGTTGTGCTTTAGTTTAGGTACAGTTCTTATGCCCTCAGGAGCATCATCAGTAGCAGCAACAGGTTCCACTGTTTGTGGAATGATGGGACCATCATATAGCACAGTGAGCATTTCATGATGAATGGATTCAAGATACCACTGAGCTTTTAGCTTCCATTGATGGAAGTCTTTTCCATCAATGATGGGTACTCCCTTTCCAGACATAACTGGTCAAACAATGGTGGGCACTTTTGATTTTGGAGTATGGGAAGGATAAGTATAGGGGATGGTTGCCAGGGTTATAGATCGACTAAATAAGAGTTTATTTAGCCTGCTCTGATACCAGTTGTTAGGTCACAACAACCCTGGTTTAATGTTAAGTGATAGAATATTATACTTAGAGAAATATTAGAGTGATAACACAAGAATATAGTCAATGCATAAATCCACTAAGTGTGGCTTGTTGCGGAATAACAAGACCACTAATCAATTACAAAGATATGAAAGTGTAAAGTGAATTGGTGAGTTCTCCTTTGCAAGATGATCTCTATTTATAATTATATAGAGATCTTACATAACGGGCAAAGGAGTAACCGAAGGACTAAACTAGGCAAATGACTAAGATCAAGGGAATTGATCTTAGTCCGTTACAAAATGTAACTCAGTCCTTCTACTCAGTCCTTGTACTCAGTATCACTATCTGATACTGAGTACTGATACTGAGTTCCAATACTGATCACTCAGTATCAGACCTAAACTTAGCTATATTATTCTACATATTAATCAAAGCTAGTCTAGGTTGTTTTTGTTATCTTAAGATCCAAAGGGGCAAGGCTTTTTGCCTTAACATATACCTAAAACGAGGTGTACAAAATGTTCTACTAGATTTTGTGAAAAATCTTATCTAGAATAAAACTTACTTGTTTTATCTTACTTGAAAAACTTCTAAAACTTATGTTAAACTTTTAAAACTTTTATGATTCATGAACTTGAAACATAAACCTAGTTTAACACACCTACCTTTTCAAAATGTCTAATAACGAAATTAAACAGTTGTTTCTTATTAGATTCGACCATAACTTATGCCTTAACGACACACTTACAAATTTTGTGATTTTCTTGTGTAGCTCCCGCTAGCTTCAACAACCATGATGAAACTTAAGCTAACATAATCACCGGTATATACTTGGTGAAACTAATAAACTTATTATATAAAAAGTATATATAATAATTCTTAGTTTGTTTAAACATTTCTTATATTTAACTTGAAGTAGTTAAATATAGGGTCTTGTTATTTATACTTGATCATTAATCTAGTATATTACATAACTTGTAAAATACTTATACTATACTTGTATAATTAACTAGTTATAATAACTTATAACTTTATACATCTTAATATATATATATATATATATATATATATATATATATATATATATATAACTTTATATATTACTAGTTAATCATATAATTTCAACTTGTACAATTTCTAGTTATAATGGAATCATAACTTTGTACTTTCTAGTTTTAATTATACTATAACTTATACAATAACTACTTATAATATTATTATTAAAGATCAAAAATAACATTATCCTTTTAATTGTTTCATTTTATCTTGTATTTAATATATATATAAATTCGTATATATATATATATATATATATATATATATATATATACATATATATATATATATATATATATATATATATATATATATATATATATATATATATATATATCTATAATAGTAAACTTGTAACATTCTAATAAGAATACTACATCTAGCTAATTAAAATGTGTATAAACTTATTATATCCTTTTAAAATTCAATTTTACCTAATAAATTAAAAAACGAAAATTGTAAATACATACATACATATATATATATATATATATATATATATATATATATATATATATATATATATATATACATAATTAAATACACCTTGTTAATTTTAGAACTTAAAAATTAACATCTTCTTTATCAATTCCCTAAATTAATTAGATGAACCCTAATCTTGTTTTTGATCAATCAAAACTAGGGTTTTTGACTTTCTTGATCAAAGATATTATTTTAATTAAAAGATTAATTTTAATCAATCCTTTTAAACAATAAACTTTGTTTAAAATTCTAAGATAGATTATATCCTTAATAAATTTATTTAAACTTTGTAATTTAAACTTTATAGACAATAAAACTTTGTCTAGATTACTAGGTTTAAAGAACTAGTTTTAATAAACCTATCAAAATAATAATTAAACCTATTAGACATAAACTTGTCTAATTAACTAGGTTTTAGATCATTATCCTAATTAATACTTTTAAACTATTAAACTTAAGCTAGTTTAATCTTCTAGGGTTCTTTAGGGTTTTCGAAAACATAAGACTAGGATACTTTTCCACCAATTAAACTAGGCTAGTTTAATAAACTTGGTGTCCAAGTATTCCTCTAGATTTCGAAATCTCTAATGGTTTAGGAAAGAATCCTTTTGATCAATTAAACATATCTTGTTTAATATACTTGATCCTAGGGTTTTTTTCTTGGTCACGAAAATTCTAGGGTTTATGGAAAGAATCCTTTTGATAATTTAAACTTATCTTGTTTAACGTACTTGATCCTAGGGTTCT
The DNA here is from genome assembly GCA_963853835.1 of Calendula officinalis. Classification (NCBI taxonomy): domain Eukaryota; kingdom Viridiplantae; phylum Streptophyta; class Magnoliopsida; order Asterales; family Asteraceae; genus Calendula; species Calendula officinalis. The sequence goes on along the minus strand of OY970825.1, from coordinate 68,411,697 downwards.
TTCTAGGGTTTCGAAAATTTGCTAGGGTTTTCTAGAAACCTTCTTGACTAATTAAACTTTGACTCGTTTAATGTTCTTGGTCTTAGGGTTTCTTCCCTTATTTTCGAAAAATATGAAGAAGAAGAAGAAAGAAAGAAAAATACTTGAAACAAAAGAATAATTAATGTAAACGAATAATCTTTGTTAATCTAGTCTAGATTTCTAAACCAACGCTCTGATACCACTGTAGGGATTTACTACGCACCATGCGACTGATCGACCACTTGGGTCGACCACCTAGTACACGAGTTAGAACCATGACTGACCAAGAACATGAACTTGTTCTTGACCGGTTAAACCTAACTAGCTGATTTAATCCCTAAATGCGGAACTGGGATTAAACCTAATCCTTAAATCCTAAAGGATTGGGATGTTGGAATTCTAGATTAGGTTAACAAGAAAAAAACCTTGTACGAAGAACTCGAACACACACACACACACTTGTGTGTGTTCGTCGACCATCAACCAAAGAACCCTAGGGTTCTTTGGCCGAAATTCGTCCAAGAGGGAGAAGGGAGAAAAGGGTTTTCCCAAAACATACCTTGTTGATTGCTTAAGATTGATCCACTGATGATGAACAAATCGAGCGATCTTCTAGTTGATCTAAGCAATGAACTTGTTCTTCAAAACTTGAAGAACACGAAGAACGAAGAACACCAAACTTGGTGTTCTTGGTGAGGTCGCCGAATGGAGAGAAAGGGGGCAAGGGATTTTCGGCTTGTGTATGTGTAACCTAATAAGTGATGCCTAAGCCCTCTATTTATAATAGATGGACTTATCCTTCTAGTTTAATTAAGATTAAACTCTTAATTAGACTTATCCTTTTACACTTCCATCCCTTATAGTTTAACTTGTTTATTATTGTTGCACTTAACTACTAAATGTCTAGTATTAATACACTAATAATTCGGTACCCATATACACGAATTATATACTTGTATTTATACTTCTAATAGTTAATTATATAATAACCTTTATATAATTTATACAACAATATTATCCAATTACTATATGATTTAATAGCTTTAAATCATATCATTGATAATCTATAATTAACACATTGTATATTTACTCAACAAGTAAATGTACAACTACTTGTATTAATTAGTTAGTTAAACTAATCTAGTAATAAGTTATAACTGATTCAATGTGACTATTATGAATCATTGCTCTGCGTAGTATCATTGCTTATCTTGCTCGTATTACATGCACTCACCGGTGTGACCCTTAAGTGTTTCGTAGGCATGGATGTATCATCATAGGTTGACTGACTGTGCACATAATTCCTTCAGCTATTAGGTTTGCAATAATCTAATCAACGATCATTTATTGTTTCTCTTAACCCTTTGGCTAACGACTTGGTAAAATCTTGTTGTTAATGTCTTACTAACTTACTGAATTCACTAACATCTTTAATGAATTACGTTAGTCTTAGCTCCCACTTTCTATTATGGAACTTAAGCATCTCTTGAACTACTACTTTGACCTAGTCAATAACTTGTAGTTTAATCTTTTAAAAATTCTATCAATAATTAAGATCATCTTTTAGATTTGCGAATATCCAATATTCCTGATTAGGGAATCATGATCTTTATTGATTACTGTATCTAGCAAGTATAAAACACTTGGAATGATACTATCAATTCTTAAACACATTAGTATTCTTTAAGAACTTCATTTAATGCCAAAGTCATCACTTGGATTTGTCAAATATCCATTATTCCTATTAGGGAATTATGACTTGATTAAATATTGTATTTATTACAAGTATAAAAGACTTGCAATAATACCTTTTAATTCTTAAATAATTTAATATAGTTTTGTCCCTTTTAAGAGTCATTTAATGTCTAAGTCATTTTACTTGGATTATGCGAATATCCAATTATTCCTATTAGGGAATTATGACTTCATTAAATACTTTACTACAAGTATAAAAGACTTGTAATAATACTCTTTAAGTATATCTTGATTATATACAATATAATCATACTATATTAATATTAATACTTTAAAACTTTCTATCATAAGTAATGACTATTACTTAAGATGTTTTAACTAAGTTCAATAACTTTTGAACCTTATGCTTACATAAAACTCTTAAATACTTTCATTAGAAAAACTTTCTAATTATTAGTATCTAAGTACCTTGAGCTATCAAGACATTATTTATACATCAATCAAACAAATATATATATATAAATATAAACATGAAACATAAGTAAATCAAAACTTGACTTACAATCTAGTCATAAAACTTGACTAGTGTAATTATCACACATAATTCAACTATGGATTCGAAATTTAATTAAAACCAAAAAGAAACTTGTTTTAACATGAAATAAAATTATCCAAACAATAAAGTAAAATTGTTTAAAGCGAATCCATAAAATACTGAATTATAAAAACTTGGTGCTCGTGGGATCATCACCATCTCATGGCGGTCACTATCACTTTCCATCTCCTCCTTCAATAAACGATTACAAAAGTTAGATTACTCGTAATGTACTTTACAAGTATCTTAAAGTGATTAAGAAGTGTGGTTGTGTTACCTGAGGAACTTGCGTTTCCTCCACTACCACTTGCACCCTTTGGACAATTTTTTTTTCCAATGCCCAGCCTCACCACACTTGAAGCACCGGTTCTCGGTTCTCGCAGTGTTAGGCTTAACCTTCTTGACCTTTTGTTTGACACCTTTACCATTTGGCACTCCTTGGTTAGGATAGGTTTTACCCTTTCCTTTACCACCATGCCCTTTTCTCTTCTTCCCACCGCCACCGCCGTTACCAATCATGAGAACGTCCTTAGATTTGGTCCCCAAACTCAACTCGGCTGTCTTGAGCATGGAATGTAGCTCAGCAATGGATTTCTCCATATTATGGATGTTGTAGTTGACCACAAAAGACTTGTAGTCATCAGACAACGAGTTGAGTATAGTATCTGTCGCCATTTGCAATGGTATGGGGTGACCAAGTCTAGCGAGGTGATCCATGTGTCCTTTCATTTTCATGACGTGGGCACTCACCGGCGTTCCTTTGACCATCTTGCAAGAGTTGAAGGCTCGATTGATGTCAAACCTCTCAGTGCGAGCTTGCTCTTGAAATGAATCCCTAAGTTGCTGGATCATCTCAAACGCAGGCACATCCATAAGTCCCGCTTGTAACTCAGGACTCATGGTGGCTAGCATTAAACAGCTCACATCAAGTGCATCACTGACATGCTTATCATAAGCTTGCCTCGTTTCAGCTCTAGCATTAACAAGAGGGGTGTTTGGTACTGCTCTCTCCAAGACATACCACTTTCTCTCATGTCTGAGCACAATACGAAGATTGCGCTCCCAGTTGTGAAATTTTGACCCAGTCAACTTGTCCTTTTCGAGGATTGAGCGAAGTGAGAGATTATTGGTACTTGTTGTCGCAATCACGTTTGTTGCTGCCATCTACAAATCAAACCCAGTTTAATTAGTAATCATCAATAAACATTCTCTAAAATATATTATAAACCCATAATTAATATTTTAGGCCTAGGATCCATATGTCACATTTTCGCTGCAAGGTTTGGGCACTTCCCGACGAGACATGCTATTTCTGGTAGGTAAATTCCTTACCGTTCGTATCAAGACTTGACACGATTCCTAGGGGTCGTAGAATCTTTAGACTTATAACTTATTACAACTTTGTACAGTCTAATTGTACATTTCTAAGTTAGTAACAAAGTCTAGTATGTTTATTCTAGTCAAGTACTTTTTGGGCCGGGACTCCCGATTATCACCAAAGTAGATCAGACCATCTAAGACAATGCGATGCTCTGCGCCGGGACTCCCGATTATCACAGAACCTTACGCACCCTGACACTCGCAATGATTTGAATCCATATCTAAGGTTATTTATCCTTACAATTGAAGGGTTTCACATGACACTGATCAACCACTTGGGTCAACCTCGTAGTATACTTGGTTCGACCATACTAACCAAGAACATGAACTTGTTCTTGACCGGTTTAAAACCAACTACCTGATTTAATCCCTGAAAGTGGAACTGAGATTAAACACAATCCTTAAACCCTAAAGGATTGGGATGTTAGAGATTTAGATTAGGTTAACAAGAAAGAAACCTTGTACGAAGAACTCGAACACACACACATCCTTGTGTGTATTCGAAGAACTGACCAAGAACCCTAGGGTTCTTGGTTCGACTTTCGTACAAAGGGGTGAAAGGAAAAAGGGTTTTTCCAATTCATACCTTAGATTTCTCAAGATTGATCCACCAGTGATAAACACAACGAGAAGCCCCCTAGATAAGCTCTTGTAATGATCCATGTTCTCCAAGACTTGAAGAACACGAAGAACGAACGAAGAACACGAAGAACACAAGGCTTGTGTTCTTCCTTGTGTTGCTCGGCCGAAATAGGGAGGAAGGGAGGCCAAAATTTCGTGGCTTGGGTTGAGGGAATGAGCACTTTACAAGGGAACCCCAAGCCTTCTATTTATAATAGAAGGACTTTCACTTAGGGCCCTTCTAGTTTAATTAAGATTAATTCATAATTAAACTTATCCTTTTACACAACCATCCCTTATAGTTTATATAGTTATTATTGTTGCACTTAATTATTAAATGTCTAGTATTAATACACTAATATATTTCGGTATAATATATATACATGAAATATATATATACTTGTATTTATACTTTTAATAATTAATTATATAATAAACCTTATATAATTTAGACAATAATATTATCCAACACCATATGATTTAATTACTTTAAATCATATTATGGATAATCTATAATTAACACATTGTATATTTACTCAACTAGTAAATTTACAAATGCTTGTATTAATTAGTTAGATAAACTAATCTAGTAATAAGTTGAACTTAACTTAATACTTAACTTGATTCATAAATGACTATTATGAATCAATCCTCTTCCAAGTATCATTACATATCTTACTCGTATTACATGCACTCACCGATGTGACCCTTGAGTGTCCTATAGACATGGACGTGACATCATAGGTTGACTAACTGTGCACATAAATCCATCAGACTCCCACTTGTGCAAGTTCGTAACCTTAGCTTGATGACACTGCAGCGGCCCTCTAGCCGGCAATACAGGATAACCAAGCCATAGAAAATCTTATACCCAGGTATTGTTTCAGAAAAACATATTAATAGCGTCGTCTAGTAAAGAACACTCTGTCTTTACTTCTTGGGTAACGTGTTAGGTTTATCCCTTGCAGCACGATATTTGTGATAACGAATACGAGCATGGTTGAAATTATCAACTCCTGTACTCGAAATCATTTCTTGACCTCTTGATTTAAAACTGTGTGATAACGACAAAGAACAAATCTGTTTAGTTTCTTATCAAGTCAAAGGACCTATAAATATCTCTCCTAAAGAGGAGGTGCAAATACCATCTTGTATATTTCGATTTAAAATACAACTTCCTTTTTACCCAGTATCGCCTCGTATGACAAACGTATTTCAGAATTGTCTGAGATGAACCAAAGCAGATTAGTCATCGTATCCTAAACCAAATACCTCAGGCTTAAGGACAATCCTAGTGAACAATACTTTTGAACTTTTCAACCACGAAGTATTGTCACGGTGGTCAATCCAATATTCGTTGAGCCTCCAACAGAATATCACCGATATTTGGTTTACACAAAACTTGTGTAGCTATCTTCGAAGAACTTCGAATCTACCACCAAATACCGCGATGACGTTAACGTCCCATCGAGGTTCCCACCAAGACGAGTAGTCACGGATTTTGTGTCTTCTTGAATAAATAGACTTTTATTCATGGATGATGTAAAACATAGAAAGTCTGAATAAGAATGATACTAACTCATGTACTATTCCTAACTGGACATAGATACTGAATTATTACTGGATCATTACTTATTCCTTTCATTCACATTGATTACTTAATGATTCTTACAACCTTAATTGTAACTTTATCACTAAACCAATCATTTCTATTAAACTAAAGACATAAGACGAGTATTTTGGAATACTATTACTTTTGTCTTTGCTAGATATTGTTCTTGCAACAATCTAGAACATATTCTAGTCTTTCCTTTTATGTAATTCGGTAAACATAGGAGGTTTAGAAATTAACTCCTTAGTTTCTTGAATTCCTAAAATTCTCCTTGTAACTAAAGCCTCTTTTAGTTACTTGATTTGTAGATATTCTTACTAGATAAAGAAATTTCCTTAAATGATTGTGTTATCCACTGAAGTGTTAACAACCTATTAGATATGCAATAATTAATCACAAGACTTGTGATCACGCTATTAGGTTTGCAATAATCTAATCAATGATCATTTATTTCTCTTAACTCTTTGGCTAACGACTTGGTAAAACCTTGTTGTTAATGTCTTACTAACTTACCGAATTTACTAACATCTTTAATGAATTACGTTAGTCTTATCTCCCACTTATTTTTATGGAACTTAAGCATCTCTTAAACTACTACTTTGACCTAGTCAATAACTTGTAGTTTAATCTTTTAAGGATTCTATCAATAATTAAGATCATCCTTTGGATTTGCGAATATCCAACATTCATGTTTAGGGAATCATGACCTTTATTGATTACTGTATCTAGCAATTATAAAACACTTGAAGTGATACTATCAATTCTTAGACACATTAGTATTCTTTAAAAACTTTATTTAATGCCAAAGTCATTTCTTGGATTTCTCAAATATCCATTATTCCTATTAGGGAGTTATGACTTGATTAAATATTGTATTTATTACAAGTATAAAAGACTTGCAATAATACCTTTTAATTCATAAAAATTTTAATATAGTTTTGTCCCTTTTAAGAGTCATTTAATGTCTAAGTCATTTTGCTTGGATTATACGAATATCCAATTATTCCTATTAGGGAATTATGACTTCACTAAAAACTTTACTATAAGTATAAAAGACTTGTAATAATACTCTTAAAGTCTATCTTGATTATATCCAATATAATCATACTATATTAATACTAATACTTTAAAACTTTCTATCAAAAGTAATGACTATTACTTAAGATGTTTTAACTAAGTTCAATAACATTTGAACCTTATGCTTCCATAAAACTCTTAAATACTTTCATTAGAAAGACTTTCCAATTACTAGTATCTAAGTACCTTGAGCTATCAAGACATTATTTATACAACAATCAAACAAATATATAAACATGAAACATAAGTAAATCAAAACTTGACTTACAATCTAGTCATAAACTTTGACTAGTGTAACTATCACACATGCACACAATATAATTCAACCATGGATTCGAAATTTATTTAAAACCAAAATAAAACTTGTTTTAACATAAAATAAAATTATCCAAAAACAATAAACTAAAATTGTTTAAAACGAATCCACAAAATACTGAATTATAAAACTTGGTGCTCGTGGGATCATCACCATCTCATGCCGGTCATCTCACTTATCATCTTATGCAATAAACGATTGCTAAAGTTGAGTTACTTGTAATAAACTTTTACAAGTAGGAAGCGAGTATCTAGAAGTTGGTCAAGTCAACTAAGGAGAAAGCATTGCTTCCTACCCTTTGACCCTTTGACCCTTGCCACAACCAAGACACCGTTTCTCGGTCCTTGTTTGGCTTTACCTTCTTGACCTTTTTGTTTTACTCCATTACCCTTTAGGCACGCCATGGCTGGGATCGGTTTTATCCTTTCCCTTTCCAATGCGCCTCTTTCTCTGATCACTACCATCATCGGTAACTACGAGATCATTCTTAAACTTGGTCCCCAAATCAACTCAGTAGTCATGAGCATGGAATGTAGCTCATCAATGGATTGCTCCATGTTGACTATATAATGCTTATAGTCATCTGACAACGAGTTTAATATTATTAGTGTTGCTAACTGCAACGGTACTGGGTATCCTATTCATTCAAGATGATCCATGTGCTCTTTCATTTCCATGACGTGAGCACTCACCGATGATCCTTTAACCACCTTGCGAGATTTGAACACCCTACAAGCGTAATATGCTTGTCCTGGTTCATTTCTAGCATTCGCGGTAGGAGCATTTAGTATTGCTTTTTCTAGGACATTTCCTTTTCTCTCAAGCGTAAGCATAATCCGAAGATCACGCTTCCAATAGAGAAACATTGACCCAATCAATTCGTCCTTTTCTAGAAACAATCGTAGTGAGAGATTGTTGGTACGTGTCATTATGGTTGTTGCTGCCATCTACAAATCAAACCCAGTTTAATTAGTAATCATCAATAAAAATTCTCTAAAATATATTATAAACCCATAATTAATATTTTAGGCCTAGGATCCATATATCACATTCTCGCCGCAAGGTTTGGGCACTTCCCGACGAGACATGCTATTTCTGGTGGTAACTTCCTTACCGATCGTATCAACACTTGACACGACTCCTAGGGGTCGTAGAATCTTTAGACTTATAACATATTACAACTTTGTACAATCTAATTGTACATTTCTAAATAAGTAATGAAGTCTAGTATGTTTATTCTACTCAAGTACTTTTTGGCCCGGGACTCCCGATTATCAGACCATCTAAGACAGTGCGATACTCTGCGCCGGGACTCCCGATTATCACAGAACCTTACGTACCCTAACACTCGCAATGATTTGAATCCATATCTAAGGTTCTTTATCCTTACAATATGAATATCGTTTAACAAGTGAGGTGTTCCATTAGGTGGATAGTACTTAGATCTAAGATTTTCTTGGGTTTGTTTAAGTCTTAAACTAAACTTAAACTTTTATTCCAATCTTAATCCTTGTTTATAATGTGTGACTTGTGAATTGAATGGTTCTACAAGACACCTTTTTAAAACATAAGAACTATTCTTTAAAACTTATAGTTTCAAGAATTTGCACGATTTTATATGTATACCTAAAACGAGGTGTACAAAATGTTTTACTAGATTTTGTGAAAAATCTTATTTCTAATAAAACTTACTTGTTTTATATTACTTGAAAAACTTATAAACTTATGTTAAACTTTTTAAATCTATTATAATTCATAAACTTGAATCATAAATCTAGTTTAACACATCTAGTTTTTCATATGTCTAATAATCAAATCAAACGTTTCTTATGACTTATTAGATTCGACCAATACTTATGTCTTAACGACACATTTACAAACTTTGTGATTTTCTTGCTTAGCTCCCACTAGCTTCAACAATCAGGATGAAACTTAAGCTAACACAATCACCGGTTTATACTTGGTGAAACTAATAAACTTATTATATAAAGACTATATATAATAGTTCTTATAGTTTGTTTAAACCTTTCTTATATTTAACTTGAACTAGTTAAATATAGGTTCTTGTTATTTATACTTGATCATTAATCTAGTATATTACATGACTTGTAAAATACTTATATTATACTTGTATAATTATCTAGTTATAATAACTTATAACTATATACATCTTAATATATATATATATATATATATATATATATATATATATATATATATATATATATATATATAACTTTGTATATTTCTAGTTAATCATATAATTTCAACTTGTACAATTTCTAGTTATAATGAAATCATAACTTTCTACTTTCTAGTTTTAATTATATTATAACTTATACAATAACTACTTATTATTATTAAAGATCAAAATAACATTATCCTTTTAATTGTTTCATTTTATCTTGTATTTAATATATAAAATTCGTATATATGTATATTTCTTATAATAAACTTGTAACATTCTAATTAGAATATTACATCTAATTTATATGTATACATTTTAACTTGAACTAATTAAAATGTGTATAAACTTATTATATCTTTTAAAATTCAATTTTCTTAATAATAAAAATTCCGAAAAATTTAAATACATATATATATACATAATTAAATACACCTTGTTAATTTTAGAACTTAAAAATTAACATCCTCTTTATCAATTCCCTAAATTAATTAGATGAACCCTAATCTCGTTTTTGATCAATCAAAACTAGGGTTTTTGACTTTCTTGATCAAAGACATCATTTTATTTAAAAGATTAATTTCTTTTTAATCAATCCGATCTAAACAATAAACTTTGTTTAAATTCTAAGATATATTATATCCTTTATTTAAACTCTTTAAATTAAACCTTATAGACGATAAAACTTTGTCTAAATTACTAGGTTTAAAGAACTAGCTTTAATAAATCTATCAAAATAATAATTAAACCTATTAGACATAAACTTGTCTAATTAACTAGGTTTTAGATTATTATCCTAATTAATACTTTTAAACCTTTAAACTTAAACTTGTTTAATATTCTAGGGTTCTTTAGGGTTTTCGAAAACTTAAGGGTAGGAAACTTTTTCACCAATTAAACTAGGCTAGTTTAATAAACTTGGTGTCCAAGTATTCCTCTAGATTACGAAATCTCTAATGGTTTAGGAAAGAATCCTTTTGATCAATTAAACATATCTTGTTTAACATGCTTGATCCTAGGGTTTTCCTTGGTCACAAAATTCCTAAGGGATTATGGAAAGAATCCTTTTGATCAATTAAACATATCTTGTTTAACATACTTGATCCTAGGGTTCTTTCTAGGTATTTTCGAAAATTGCTAGGGTTTTCTAGAAACCTTCTTGACCAATTAAACTTAGACTAGTTTAATGTTCTTGGTCCTAGGGTTTCTTCCCTTTTTTGAAAAATATGAAGAAGAAGAAGAACTTGAAACAAAAAAAAAAAACTTAAATTAAAGTAAACAAACAATCTTTGTTAATCTAGTCTAGATCTCTAAACCAACGTTCTGATACCACTGAAGGGTTTCACATGACACTGATCAACCACTTGGGTCAACCTCCTAGTATACTTGGTTCGACCATACTGACCAAGAACATGAACTTGTTCTTGACCGGTTTAAAACCAACTAGCTGATTTAATCCCTAAAAGCGGAACTGGGATTAAACCTAATCCTTAAACCCTAAAGGATTGGGATGTTGGAGATTTAGATTAGGTTAACAAGAAAGAAACCTTGTACGAAGATCTCAAACACACACATCCTTGTGTGTATTCGACGAACTGACCAAGAACCCTAGGGTTCTTGGTTCGATTTCGTACAAAGGGGTGAAAGGAAAAAGGGTTTTTCCAATTCATACCTTAGATTGCTAAAGATTGATCCACCAGTGATAAACACAATGAGAAGCCCTCTAGATAAGCTCTTGTAATGATCCTTGTTCTTCAAGACTTGAAGAACACGAAGAACGAAAGAAGAACACGAAGAACACAAGGCTTGTGTTCTTCCTTGTGTTGCTCGGCCGAAATAGGGAGGAAGGGAACCAAAATTTCGTGGCTACGGTTGAGGGAATGAGCACTTTACAAGGGAACCCCCAAGCCTTCTATTTATAATAGAAGGACTTTCACTTATGGCCCTTCTAGTTTAATTAAGATTAATTCATAATTAAACTTATCCTTTTACACAACCAACCCTCATAGTTTATTTAGTTATTATTGTTGCACTTAATTACTAAATGTCTAGTATTAATACACTAGTATATTTCGGTATAATATATATACACGAAATATATATATACTTGTATTTATACTTTTAATAATTAATTATATAATAAACCTTATATAATTTAGACAATAATATTATCCAACACCATATGATTTAATTACTTTAAATCATATTATGGATAATCTATAATTAACACATTGTATATTTACTCAACTAGTAAATTTACAAATACTTGTATTAATTAATTAGATAAACTAATCTAGTAATAAGTTGAACTTAACTTAATACCTAACTTGATTCATAAATGACTAATATGAATCAATCCTCTTCCAAGTATCATTACATATCTTACTCGTATTACATGCACTCACCGATGTGACCCTTGAGTATCATATAGACATGGACGTGACATCATAGGTTGACTAACTGTGCACATAAATCCATCAACAATATGAATATCGTTTAACAAGTTTGGTGTTCCATTAGGTGGATAGTACTTCGATTTAAGATTTTCTTGGGTTTGTTTAAGTCTTAAACTAAACTTAAACTTTTATTCCAATCTTAATCCTTGTTTAAAATGTGTGACTTGTGAATTTAAGAGTTCTACCAGACACCTTTTTAAAACATAAGAACTATTCTTTAAAACTTATAGTTTCAAGAATTTACACGATTTTACATGTATACCTAAAACGAGGTGTACAAAAACGTTTTACTAGATTTTGTGAAAAAAAATCTTATCTAGAATAAAACTTACTTGTTTTATCTTACTTGAAAAACTTATAAACTTATGTTAAACTTTTAAAACCTATTTTAACACACCTAGCTTTTCAAAATGTCTAATAACGAAATTAAACATTTATTTCTTTTTTAGATTCGACCATAACTTATGCCTTAACGACACACTTACAAACTTTGTGATTTTCTTGTGTAGCTCCCACTAGCTTCAACAACCATGATGAAACTTAAGCTAACACAATCACCGGTTTATACTTGGTGAAACTAATAAACCTATTATATAAAAACTATATATAATAATTCTTTAGTTTGTTTAAACCTTTCTTATATTTAACTTGAACTAGTTAAATATCGGTTCTTGTTATTTATACTTGATCATTAATCTAGTATATTACATAACTTGTAAAATACTTATATTATACTTGTATAATTATCTAGTTATAATAACTTATAACTTTATACATCTTAATATATATATATATATATGTATATATAACTTTGTATATTTCTAGTTAATCATATAATTTCAACTTGTACAATTTCTAGTTATAATAAAATCATAACTTTGTACTTTCTAGTTTTAATTATATTATAACTTATACAATAAGTACTTATAATATTATTTATTAAAGATCAAAATAACATTATCCTTTTAATTGTTTCATTTTATCTTGTATTTAATATATAAAATTCGTATATATGTATATTTCTTATAATAAACTTGTAACATTCTAATAAGAATATTACATCTAATTTATACTTATACATTTTAACTTGAACTAATTAAAATGTGTATAAACTTATTATATCTTTTAAAATTCAATTTTCTTAGTAATAAAAATTCCGAAAAATTTAAATACATATATATATATATATATATATATATATATATATATATATATATATATATATATATATATATATATATATATACATAATTAAATACACCTTGTTAATTTTAGAACTTAAAAATTAACACCTTCTTTATCAACTCCCTAAATTAATTAGATGAACCCTAATCTTGTTTTTGACCAATCAAAACTAGGGTCTTGACTTTCTTGATCAAAGTTATTATTTCTAATTAAAAGACTAATTTTAATCAATCATTTTAAACAATAAACTTTGTTTAAATTCTAAGATAGATTATAAGTTTTAATAAATTTATTTAAACTTTTTTAATTTAAACCTTATAGACAATAAAACTTTGTCTAAATTACTAGGTTTAAAGAACTAGCTTTAATAAACCTATCAAAATAATAATTAAACCTTTTAGACATAAACTTGTCTAATTAACTAGGTTTTAGATTATTATCCTAATTAATACTTTTAAACTATTAAACTTAAACTAGTTTAATTGTTCTAGGGTTCTTTAGGGTTTTCGAAAACTTAAGTCTAGGATACTTTTCCACCAATTAAACTAGGCTAGTTTAATAAACTTGGTGTCCAAGTAATCCTCTAGATTTCGAAATCTCTAATGGTTTAGGAAAGAATCCTTTTGATCAATTAAACATATCTTGTTTAATATACTTGATCCTAGGGTTCTTTCTAGGTCACGAAAAATTCTTGGGTTAGGGAAAGAAGCCTTTTGACCAATTAAAATAAACTAGTTTAATGTTCTTGGTCCTAGGGTTCTTTCTAGGTATTTTCGAAAATTGCTAGGGTTTTCTAGAAACCTTCTTGACCAATTAAACTTAGACTAGTTTAATGTTCTTGGTCTTAGGGTTTCTTCCCTTATTTTCGAAAAAAAATGAAGAAGAAGAAGAAAGAAAGAAAAATACCTGAAACAAAAGAATAATTAAAGTAAACAAAATAATCTTTGTTAATCTAGTCTAGATTTCTAAACCAACGCTCTGATACCACTTAAAGGATTTACTACGCACCATGCGGCTGATCAACCACTTGGGTCGACCACCTAGTACACGAGTTCAAACCTTGCTGACCAAGACCATGAAGTTGTTTTGACCGGTTAAAACTAACTAGCTGATTTAATCCCTAAATGCGGAACTGGGATTAAACCTAATCCTTAAATCTTAAAGGATTGGGATGTTGGAATTCTAGATTAGGTTAACAAGAAAGAAACCTTGTACGAAGAACTCGAACACACACACATACTTGTGTGTGTTCGTCGAAATTCGTCCAAGAGGGAGAAGGGAGAAAAGGGTTTTCCCAAAACATACCTTGTTGATTGCTTAAGATTGATCCACTGATGATGAACAAATTGAGCGATCTTCTAGTTGATCTAAGCAATGAACTCGTTCTTCAAAACTTGAAGAACACGAAGAATACGAATAACGAAGAACACCAAACTTGGTGTTCTTGGGAGTGTTCGGCCGAATGGAGAGAAAGGGGGCAAGGGATTTTCGGCTTGTGTATGTGTAACCTAATAAGTGATGCCTAAGCCCTCTATTTATAATAGATGGACTATCACTTAGGACCCTTCTAGTTTAATTAAGATTAAACTCTTAATTAAACTTATCTTTTACACTTCCATCCCTTATAGTTTAACTTGTTTATTATTGTTGCACTTAACTACTAAATGTCTAGTATTAATACACTAATAATTCGGTACCCATATACACGAATTATATACTTGTATTTATACTTCTAATAGTTAATTATATAATAATCTTTATATAATTTATACAACAATATTATCCAATTACTATATGATTTAATTGCTTTAAATCATATCATGGATAATCTATAATTAACACATTGTATATTTACTCAACTAGTAAACGTACAACTACTTGTATTAATTAGTTAGTTAAACTTATCTAGTAATAAGTTAAACTTAACTTAATACTTAACTGATTCATAATGACTATTATGAATCATTCCTCTTCATAGTATCATTGCTTATCTTGCTCGTATTACATGTACTCACCGGTGTGACCCTTAAGTGTTTCGTAGGCATGGATGTATCATCATAGGTTGACTGACTGTGCACATAATTCCTTTAGAAGAGGGGAAAGGTTCCATGTGAACAGCTGTTAGGTCACAACAACCCTGGAATACTTAGTAAATTGATTGGATTATTAATACTTAAGACAAATAATGTTTAGATCAAGATTTTAGTCAATGTATAATTCCACTAAGTCTGGTATGCTGCGGAATAGCAATACCACTGATCAATTACAATAGGATATGAAAGTGTAAAGTAAATTGGTAAGTACTCCTTTGCAAGGTGATCTCTATTTATAATGTTTATAGAGATCTTACATGATGGAAAAGGAGTAACCAAAGGACTAAACTAAGGAAATGACTAAAATCAAGGGATTTGATCTTAGTCCGTTACAATACTGACTTGTAACTCAGTCCTTCTACTCAGTATTGGTTTTCCAATACTGAGTACTGATACTGAGTGGCCAATACTGGCCAAACTCAGTATCACTCCTAACTTAGCTAATTTAATCTACATTTTAATCTAAGCTAGTCTAGATTATTTTGTTATCCTAAGATTCAAAAGGGGCAAGGCTTTTTGCCTTAACAATCTCCCCCTATCTAATGATAACAAAACAATTACAAAGAGAAATAAAAAATACATAACTACAGGCTGCAAAGTCTTCTTCTTCATCTTCTGTTGATTGATTCGAACTCATAGAAGACTTCCTTCTTCACATGGATGAACTCTACTCTTTTCTTCAGTTCATCTTGCCTGTTGTTTAGCACATCAACTATCTTCTTTCTGAACCAAGCATCTTCTTTCTTGGTTATCATCCATTTCAAACCCACCAAATGGCTGATAGGAGCTGTTGCAAAATCTGCTTCAGTAATGAAGCACTCCCTGTCATCTGAGTCAGTATACATATATCCAGATGTAGGATATATGGTACTCTTTTGATCCTGAAAGATAAGATTAGAGGGAATAGTATATTTGGGAAATATCCTGAGAATGATGATGAAGAGCTTTCTTTATTTGCTTCATCCAGTGCAAAGTTTAGAAAATTTTCAGATGGCACTGGATGGTCTTCATCTTCATCATCAGCAATAGACCAAACAAAAGGCCTGTACACTATAATATGCAAGTTGTTTTCCTCAGTAACAACTTGCTGTGGTTGGTCAGTTTCAGTCTCCCCCTAAGTAGATGGCTCAGATGGTTCATCTTCAAGTTGTTCCAATACTGACCTTCCTCTTTGTCTGCTTCTTTCATACCTAAACCTAAGTGGTTCAGTATGAGGTGTTTGCTGATGTTGTTGTTGTTCCTGTGGAGATTGATCTTCAGTTAACCTTTTTCTTTTCTCGCCCTGAGCAGATGGCTCAGGTTGATCAACCTCTTGGTCTCTTTGTCTTTTCTCCCCCTTATTGTTATCATTGGATGGGGAGGGAATAGGTTCAGTATCACCACCATGTCCCCCTGTTGATCTTCAGGAGTTGGGGAGAGCATAGGTTCAGTAACAGCATCCCTTGCACCCTCAGTATGTGCAGGAGAGGGTGATCTTCGAGGCTCAGTGGCAGGACCTTCTTCATCATTATTTCCTCCAGTTGGAGTTTGTGGAAGTGGTGGAGTCTGTTGTTGTTGCTGTAGGAGTGCCACTGATTGCTTTAAGGTGTCAATCTCAGTACTCATTTCATCCATCCTGGCCAGAATATTATTCTGAGTGGTCTGCATGGCCAGGATTTGATTCAGAATAGTCTGTAAAGCCCCATGTACTTCCTGAGACTGAGTGGCTTGTGCCCTTTGGCCCTGCACAGATGGTGCTAAAGAAACAAAAATAGAAAACTGGTTAGTAAGAAAGGTTTATCAAATAGAATTGTGGTGTTGTATAACTCTATAATCATATAAACAGATTTGTGAAGTCTGTATTTCATCTGGTTCATGATGAAATATTGTGAACTTGTGCATAGCATGTGTAAGAAAATTTTTTAGTAAAGGTGAGTGTGAAATTTTAAGTAGCTCGGTATAGGATAGGTCACATTTACTAAAAGGTTTTGGTTTGGGAAATCGAGGCCTGAGATGTGCTTCTTATTAGTTTCAATGTATATCACTCGGTGTCAGAGTGATAACAGAAATGTGGCTAAACCCATGGAAAATTTTTGCTAATGTGGCTTAAAAGGTTTGTGATCATTTCTTGAATCATGTGACCCAACTCAAAAATAAGCTGGACATAATTCAAGCAGCACCAGTGGGTGTCAGTGTGACATCAACCACCATTGTCTCTTTAAATGTTGAGACAACTATAGACTGACAATGATCATTGAGGTGCTCAGTGTATGAATTTTGCATAGCAGCAGTAGGCTAACTATGTTGGCCATAAATGGATATATTTGAAAGTTCGTTTGAGACTGTGGTCAGTATTGAGTTGGTACTGGCCAATACATAGTCTCTATTTGGGAAAATTTTATATATATATAAAAGATTAGGGCTTTTTAGAAATTCATACCTGAGACGTTGTCGGATTCTCTTCTTGCATCATGTGAGGTCGGTGCTGGTTCTTCCGTATGCTGATTTGAGGCACCAGCACGTTCATGAGCTTCTTCTCTTATGACAGATGAACCTTCCAATGTATGCTGATCATACTGAATTTCTACATCCAAAGGAGCATGGGGTTCCTCAATAGGTTGAGCAGGTGGTTCTGGTTCAGGACCTGGAAGGTCAGCGTTGGCTGCAGCTATGCTTTGTGCTTGAAGAGATGCAGTTAATGAAGGAGCATTGCCAGGTTGCATCTCTCCTGATGATAAATTTCCCATAATAACAGGGGAAAGATTTCTTCTTCTTCTTTGAATGACCAGTGGTGTATCTTCTGAGGGCTCAGTATCAGAAGCTGTTTCAATATGAGGAGCATCAAGATCCTGTGAAGGTGGAGAAATGTGTGTTGGTTCTTGTACTACTGCTGGTTGAGCTTCCACCATCTCAGTATCTGGATCATCATTTCCACCATTACCACTGTCATCATCAGTATCATCATTTTCTGATTCATTATCAGAAATTTGTTCATCATCAATGTGTGCTTGAACTATAGCCCACATGGAGTGACTCAGTACAGGCTCTCCTTCTCTTGGCCTGTAAAAATAAATCTTCTCATGAAGTGGAGGAAGATCCACTCTGGGACTGTTGAACTCATCATAAATATGAGCAGGCATCCCATTTTGAAAAATAAGAGAAAGAAATCGACAGAAAGGAACATTAAGTTCTCTGATTTGAGCCCGAACTAGAGAAGCTAGTTCATTGAAGATCAGTCTTGCATAATCAATATCCCTTCCATGATACATGGCATGAACGATCTGCATCCCAAACTCATTTATTTGATCCAAGGCTCTAGTCTTATGGGTCATAAATCGAATGAGGGTGGAGATCAAAATACCCCACATTCGACCGAATTCATATCTTTTAATAATTCCCGTGGTTCCTCGGCGTCCAATTAGTGGTAAGACTGATCGGGCTTCTGTTCGATCAACGAAGGGCTCATACTGAGCTTGAGCGGGAAGCCTCAGTGTTTCCCGAATAATAGCAGTGGAGACAAAATCCCTTTTTTGGTCTCTGATAACCCAACCGGTAATCATGTCCGGAGAGTCAAGTTTGGCTGAGTACCAGAATTCACAGAGCATTTCTGGATAAATTGCTCGTGGGGATCGAATCAATGCTTGTGTGATCGGACAGTGCTTCAGATAAGTAATCATGTGAGAGAATTCAGGGCACACCCAAGTTTGAGGAATGTTAAAGTTTGCGGTAATGTTGTTCCTCGCAAATTTGGGCATTTCGTCGTTCCGAAATTGAGTAGCCGGTGCAGCCTCCGGTGCAAGAATCTGTAATTAGCCATCTGCGATTTTGATTTTGAGAAAGTTGCTTGCAAAGAGATAGTGAAATCGTTAATCGCAGAGAGAATCGAAAATAAAAAGTAAGAAATAACTGTTAAAAAAAATTTAAAGAAAAAAAAAACGGTTATTTATACTGAATTTAGTGATAATTACGGTATTGGGAAGTAAAATCCGGCTGATTTGACAGCCTTATCCTGAATCAACGATAACTTTCTTATTAAGAAAGGTTACCGTTGGGGAGTATAAGGGTTAAAATTCAGTTTTAACACTCCAGGACTCCAATACCGAGTTTAAAAAAAAAATTAATAAAATAAAAAAATATAAAATATAAAAACATTTAATTTAAACTATAAATTAATAAAAAATTAAAATTTTTAAAATTTGATAAATCAGATGAGTGATACTGAGTTGGTCAGTATTAAAAGGAATACTGATCAATCAGTATCAGAAAATTTTACGAAAAATTAAGGATTCAACATACCCAATTGTCCTAGTAAGTACATAAACCTTTCCTCAGAGAGAGGTTTAGTAAACACATCGGCCAATTGATCATTTGTAGGAACGAAATCTACCTCAACCTTTCCCTTTTCCACATTATCTCGAATAAAGTGGTGTCTGATATCAATGTGCTTTGTTCTGGAGTGGTGGACTGGGTTTTCAGTGATAGCAATAGCACTTTTGTTATCACAATGGATTGGTGTTTTCTGAAAATTGAACCCATAGTCCATTAGTTGATACTGCATCCACAAGAGTTGAGCACAACAACTTCCGGCAGCAACATATTCTGCTTCTGCAGTAGAAGTTGCTACTGAATTTTGTTTCTTGGATGACCAACCAACTAATCTGCCACCAAGGAATTGACAACCTCCACTTGTACTCTTCCTGTCTAACCTACAACCTGCAAAATCTGCATCTGTATACCCTTCAAGATCAAAGTTTGAATCTTTGGGATACCAAAGAGCCATGTTAGGAGTACCTGAAAGATATCTAAAAATGCGCTTAACAGCTTTCATATGTGATTCTTTAGGATCGGCCTGATACCGAGCACACAAACAAGTTGCAAACATGATATCAGGCCTGCTAGCTGTTAAGTAAAGTAAAGAACCAATCATACCTCGGTATGTGGATTGACATACTGGTTTACCAGTTTCATCTTTACTTATTTTATCCGGAGTACCCATAGGAGTGTGCATGGAAGATAAATTTTCAAATTTATATTTCTTAAGCATGTCATGCACATACATACTTTGATTTATGAAAGTGCCATCAGGCTTTTGTTCAACTTGTAAACCAAGAAAGTAAGTAAGTTCTCCCATCATACTCATCTGATACTGAGATGACATTATCTTAGCAAACCAGTCATACATTGACTTGTCAGCGGAGCCAAAAATAATATCATCTACATATATCTGAATAAGTAGAATGTCATAACCTTTCCTTTTTGAAAATAATGTTTTGTCAATTTTACCTCTTATAAACTTATTTTCAATTAAGTACTCAGACATGGTATCATACCAGGCTCTGGGAGCTTGTTTGAGCCCATAAAGAGCTTTATCAAGCTTAAAAACGAAATTAGGAAATTTATGATCAACAAAACCTGGTGGTTGTTTGACATAAACTTCCTCCTGTAGTTTTCCATTAAGAAAAGCACTCTTGACATCCATTTGATAAACTTTGAAATTCTTGAAAGCTGCATATGCAAGATACAGCCTAATAGCTTCAATTCTTGCAACTGGTGCAAAAGTTTCATCATAGTCAATGCCTTCTTCTTGCCTGTAACCCTGAGCAACCAGTCTTGCTTTATTTCTGATGACAACACCATCCTTGTCCATCTTGTTTCTGAACACCCACTTAGTACCAATAATAGTTTTGCCAGCAGGAGGTGGTACTAAGTTCCAAACTTTATTTCTTTTAAACTCTGTCAGTTCCTCTTGCATAGCTTCTACCCAGTCTTCATCTAATAAAGCTTCATCAGCTTTCTTTGGTTCCATGGTAGATAAAAAGCTTGAGAAGAAACGAAAATTTGCAGTTGCTTGGGGTTCAAATGCTAACTTTCTTCTTGTTTGGACACCTTGTTCAATTGGACCAATAATATTAGAATGGGGATGATCTCTGTGTTCCCTTAGATTGTTTCCTAAGGGAGCATTTGAAACAAGGTCAACAATATCTTGTTGTAGTGATGTGTTGTCTGTCTGATACTGAGCTGAAGTCTGGTCAGTATTAGACATTTCAGGTTGCTGTTCTTCTTGATTTTGTAGACCTGAGGTGGATTCTTGAAATGTACTTGAAGATTCACCTTCTTCATAGGTGGAATTGTTCAGATCAAGTATTGGGGACTCAGTATTGAGGTTCTCAGGAATCTCTGCCTCAGAATTTGATACATTTGAGTTATACTGAGTTCTTTCTTGCTCAGTATCAAGCATACCATGATCAACATAGTATGAGTGAGACTTGGGCTGTTCAGCAATTGAATTTTCTAGATTGCATAGAATTTCTATGCCACTGATGTCTTCTGTTGCTGAGGTGGAGTGCTCATTCTGATCTTCATCAAATGTGACATGAATGGATTCTACAATTATCTTAGTTGAGATAATATACACTCTGAAGGCTTTAGAGTGTGGAGAGTAGCCCATGAACACACCTTCATTTGCTTTAGGAGCAAATTTGTTGAGATTTTGTTTAGTACTGAGTACAAAACATTTACTCCCAAAGATGTGGAAGTATTCCACATTAGGAACCTTGCCATTATATAACTCATAAGGAGTCTTTTGATGTCTCTGGACTATTGTAGCTCTGTTCTGTGTAAAATTTGCACAATTGACAGCTTCTGCCCAGAAGCTCAGTGCCAGGCCAGCATGGCATAACAAAGTTCTTGCAGCTTCAATCAAGGTTCTATTCTTTCTTTCTACAACACCATTTTGTTGTGGTGTGTAGGCTGCATAGAAGTTTTGACCTTGTTCTTAAACTCAGTACCATGGTCACTTCTTAGTTGTTTGACCTTGTTGCCTTTTTGAAGTTCTTCTCTTTTAATGAAGGCAATGATTTCTGTTGTTGCATCTGCTTTAGTCTTGAAAAAATAACCCAAGTGTATCTTGAGAATTCATCAACCAGGATTAATGTATAGATCTTTTTGGCCAAAGATGTTGTGCTGATGGGGCCAAAAAGATCCATATGTATCATTGTAAGAGGTTCATTAATGGAATGATTAACCGTTGATTTGAATGAACTCTTCTTCTACTTGCCCATTTCACATGCTGAGCATAACTTATCTTTTGAATAAGTAATAGTGGGCAACCCTCTTACCAGTTTCTTCATACTGAGCTCATTAATATTTCTGAAATTTATGTGAGAAAGTTTCTTGTGCCATAACTAGTGCAACTCTGGCTTGACTTTAGACAGCAGGCATACTCGAATCGTAGGATCTATATCAGATAGGTTGACCACATAGACATCTTTTTATCTTCTAGCAATGAGTACAGGTTGCCCTTTATCATTGTAGATGATTCCTGCAACCTTTCTGAAATGAGCTTCATTGTCATCATCACACATCTGACTGATACTGAGCAGATTGTGTTTAAGACCTTCTACATAGGCAACTCTTTTAAAAGTTATGTTGCCTGCCTTGATTACACCATAACCTCTTGTTTTTCCAATTGAATCATCTCCAAATTTGACAGAAGGACCCTTCTCTGGTGTATAATTAAGAAGGTACTCCATACTGCCAGTCATGTGTCTTGAGCAGCCACTATATAAGTACCATTTCCTGTCACCCTGCACAAGACACAAAGTAAAGATTAGTTCTTTTTAGGAACCCATTTTTGAATGGGACCTTTGGTAGGAGAAACAGGGATAGACCTGATCTCTTTTATTGGAGAGGCCAGTATCACTTTAGGAGAAACCTTGGAGGTTTTCTTGGGTGATACTGACTTTGTTTCTCTTCTTTTCTTTGGTACTGAGTAACTAGGATTCGAGAGATCAGTCCAGCATTCATCTCCTTTATGACCAGTGTGATGACATCTATAACATTTTCTAGGTCTGTTTCTGAACATGTTTTCATAAGGAATTTTAGAAAACTGTTTAACTTTTGGTAGATCAGTATTAGTGAGTTTTGCAAACTTTTGACTTAAGACTTTAATCTGATCACCAATAGATTTCAAAATGTTATTTTTGTCATGTTTTAATGGAGTATTAATTTTATGTTTAACTGATTTCGAAGGAGATGATACTGGGGTCTTATTTTTATTAGGCTTGGAAGTCTTTTTATCATTTGACTTCTTGATTTTGCCACTTGAAGATCCTGTTGAAGTTGTTTTCTGTTTATGATGTTTTAGAATGACAACTTGAACATGTTCTTTAGATTCTTGAGTAGGTGACTTTGTTGTTCCTGTAGA
>OY970825.1:68355776-68373276 GCA_963853835.1 Calendula officinalis | reverse complement strand
CAGGTGAGTACTAGCTGGTGCTTCTTCGGGGGTGTCTACCGTAAAGGTGCATGAGTTATGTTTGGTTTGTTACGGGCGGTTGGATGACTGCTTGCGCATCGAATTCCATGCATGCATACCTCTTCAGTTGTGCGTCCAAGGTTTGTATCGCCTTGGTCGTGTTGTTGGTTTCCTGTGTTGCGTACCTAATCCATGGCATTGTTGGATCGATTGATGGTTATTATTTGTCTTGTGTGGCTCCTGCGGCATTAAATGAACCTTGAAGCGGTCTCAGTGATCCACGTTGTTGAAGCTCATGCATCGACGTTGTGGCTCATTGGGCATTGCTTGGACTCTTGGATGCTGAAGCTGTTGTGGGCATGGGTGTCATGACCCTTTGTTTGCCCTCGTTAAGCGTTCTCGCTTATCTCAAATGACTGCCTGCTAGGAAATTGGCTCCTTACCAGCCTGGTCGGCAACGTCGAAGAGGAATGCTACCTGGTTGATCCTGCCAGTAGTCATATGCTTGTCTCAAAGATTAAGCCATGCATGTGTATGTATGAACAACTTCAGACTGTGAAACTGAGAATGGCTCCTTGTTTGATGGTATCTGCTACTCGGATAACCGTAGTAATTCTTAATTCACAACAACCCTGGTTTGCAATGTTAATTGATAGATTATTATACTTAATGAAATACTAAAGTGATAACATAAGAATATAGTAAATGTATAAATCCACTAAGTGTGGCTTGTTGCGGAATAACAAGACCACTGATCATTTACAAATGTATGGAAGTGAATACGTAAATTGATGAATACTCCTTTGCAAGATGATCTCTATTTATAATGTTATAGAGATCTTACATAATGGGCAAAGGAGTAACCGAAGGACTAAGCTAAGGAAATGACTAAGATCAAGGGATTTGATCTTAGTCCGTTACTATACTGACTGTAACTCGGTCCTTCTACTCAGTATTTGTTTTCCAATACTGAGTGCTGATACTGAGTGGCCAGTATTGGCCAAACTCAATATCACTCCTAACTTATCTAATTTAATCTACTATTTAATCTAAGCTAGTCTAGGTTGTTTTGTTATCCTAAGATTCATAAAGGGGTAAGGCTTTTTTGCCTTAACAATCTCCCCCTATCTAATGATAACAAAACAATTACAAAGAGAAATCAAAAATTAACAATTACAGGCTGCAAAGTCTTCTTCTTTATCCTTTGTTGATTGACTCAAACTCGTAGAAGACTTCTTTCTTCACATGGATGACCTCTTCTCTCTTCTTCAGTTCATCTTCCCTGTTGTTTAGCACAACAACTATTTTCTTTCTGAACCAAAAGTCTTCTTTCTTGGTTATCATCCATTTTAAACCCATCAAATGGCTGATAGGAGCTGTTGCCAAATCTGCTTCAGTAATGAAGCACTCCCTGTCCTTTGAGTCAGTATACATATATCCAGATGTTGGATATATGGTACTCTTTTGATCCTGAAAGATAAGATTAGGAGGAACAGTATATTTGGGGAACATTCTGAAAAGTATTAAGGCACTCAGGTTTGTTGTTCTTGACAGTCTCAGTCATCACACTGAGTGCCCTATAATCTGCTGCATAAAGGATGCCCTTTTGATAACATATAGCAGATACAGCCCAAATTTCATCCATCATCACTTGAGCTTCAAAAGATCTAGATGGCAACTCCTTTATCAGTCTTGCAATTTTTATCCAGTCTTGGAGTCCCATATTCTGAATATCATGAAGAAAAATCTTCATTGGAGGACTGATTGGCCCAGTGCATGTTGCAGTAATGCATCTGTCAACAGTTTTGACTTTAATTTTGTTGACAAATTCATTTAGCCAGTATATGTTCTTCACATTCAGAAAAACTCTGTTCCTCAGCATATTCATCCTGGTTTCCCTACATCTGAATCTTTGAGCAACAATGTTCCAATATTGTTGGAGAACATCATCACCTTGTCTTCTGACAGTATGGGGTTTCCATGAATCATCTGCCTCAGTATCAGTTTCAGGATCTTCTTCCTTGACAGGAAAATATCTTTGAGCTTCAATCTCATCCTCAGTATATTGAACATATTTCCTAGATCTAGAAGTCAGTGGAGCTGGATATGATTCTTCACTTGATTCTGAGGACATAACCACATTTGACATTCTTCTGGTTATTGGTCTTCTAGGGATTCTAGAAGGTCCTTCAGCTTGAGGAGAGATTGGTTTTCTTGGAGGCTCTTCATCATCTGAGAATGATGATGAAGAGCTTTCTTTATTGGCTTCATCCAGTGCAAAGTTTAGAAAATTTTCGGATGGCACTGGATGTTCTTCATCTTCATCATCAGCAATAGGCCAGACAAAAGGCCTATACACTATAATATGCAAGTTATTTTCCTCAGTAACAGCTTGCTGTTGTTGGTCAGTTTCAGTCTCCCCCTGAGCAGATGGCTCAGATGGTTCTTCTTCAAATTGTTCCAAAACTGATCTTCCCCTTTGTCTGCTTCTTTCATACCTAAACCTAAGTGGTTCAGTATGAGGTGTTTGCTGATGTTGTTGTTGTTGTTGCTATGGAGGTTGATCTTCATTTAACTTCCTTCTTTTCTCCCCCTGAGCAGATGGCTCAGGTTGATCAACCTCTTGGTCTCTTTGAATCTTCTCCCCCTTATTGTTATCATCTGATGGGGAGGGAAGAGGTTCAGTATCACCACCTATGTCCCCCTATTGATCTTCAGGAGTTGGGGAGAGCATAGGTTCAGTAGCAGCATCCTGTGCACCCTCAGTATGTGCAGGAGAGGGTGATCTTCGAGGCTCAGTACCAGGGCCTTCTTCATCATTATTTCCTCCAGTTGGAGATTGTGAAGGTGGTGGAGGCTGTTGTTGTTGCTGAAGGAGTGCCACCGACTGCTTTAATGTGTCTATCTCAGTACTCATGGCATCCATCCTGGCCAGAATATTATTCTGAGTGGTCTGCATAGCCAAGATTTGATTGAGAATAGTCTGTAAAGCCCCCTGTACTTCTTGAGACTGTGTGGCTTGTGCCCTTTGGCCCTGCACAGATGGTGCTAAAGAAACAAAAACAGAAAAACTGGTTAGTAAGAAAAGTTTATCAAATAGAATTTTGGTGTTGTTTAACTCTATAATCATATAAACAGATTTTTGAAGTCTGTATTTCATGTTGTTCATGATGAAATATTGTGAACTTGTGGATAGCATGTGTAAGAAAATTTTAGTAAAGGTGACTGTGAAAATTTAAGTAGCTCGGTATAGGATAGGTCACATTTACTAAAAGGTTTTGGTTTGGGTAATCGAAGCCTGGGATGTGCTTCTTATTATTTTCAATGTATATCACTCGGTATCAGAGTGATAATAGAAATGTGGCTAAACCCATGGAAAATTTTGGCTAATGTGGCTTAAAAGGTTTGTGATCGTTTCTTGAATCATGTGACCCAACTCAAAAATAAGTTGGACAGAATTCAAGCAGCACCAGTGGGTGTCAGTATGACATCAACCACCATTGTCTCTTTAAATGTTGAGACAACTGTAGACTGACAATGATCATTGAGGTGCTCAGTATATGAATTTTGCATAGTAGCAGTGGGCTAACTATGTTGGCCATAAGTGGATTGTTAGGTCACAACAACCCTGGTTTATAATGTTAATTGATAGAATATTATACTTAGTGAAATATTAAAGTGATAACACAAGAATATAGTCAATGTATAAATCCACTAAGTGTGGCTTGTTGCGGAATAACAAGACCACTGATCAATTACAAAAGATGTGAATATAAGTTCGTGAATTGGTGAGTACTCCTTTGCAAGGTGATCTCTATTTATAATGTTTATAGAGATCTTACATGATGGCAAAGGAGTAACCGAAGGACTAAACTAAGGAAATGACTAAGATCAAAGGATTTGATCTTAGTCCGTTACAATACTGACTTGTAACTCAGTCCTTCTACTCAGTATTGGTTTTCCAATACTGAGTACTGATACTGAGTGGCCAATACTGGCCAAACTCAGTATCACTCCTAACTTAGCTAATTCAATCTACATTTTAATCTAAGCTAGTCTAGATTGTTTTGTTATCCTAAGATTCAAAAGGGGCAAGGCTTTTTGCCTTAACAATCTCCCCCTATCTAATGATAACAAAACAATTACAAAGAGAAACCAAAAATACATAACTACATGCTGCGAAGTCTTCTTCTTCATCTTCTGTTAATTGATTCGAACTCATAGAAGACTTCCTTCTTCAAATGGATGAACTCTTCTCTTTTCTTCAGTTCATCTTGCATGTTGTTTAGCACATCAACTATCTTCTTTCTGAACCAAGCATCTTCTTTCTTGGTTATCATCTATTTCAAACCCACCAAATGGCTGATAGGAGCTGTTGGCAAATCTGCTTCAGTAATGAAGCACTCCCTGTCATCTGAGTCAGTATACATATATCCAGATGTTGGATATATGGTACTCAATGTGAGGAGCATCAGGATCCTGTGCTGGTGGAGAAATGTGTGTTGATCCTTGGACTACTGCTTGTTGAGCTTCCACCATCTTAGTATCTGGATCATCATTTCCACCATTTCCACTGTCATCATCAGTATCATCATTTTCTGATTCAGTGTCAGAAATGTGTTCATCATTAATGTGTGCTTGAACTATAGCCCACGTGGAGTGACTCAGTACAGGCTCTCCTTCTCTTGGCCTGTAAAAATAAATCTTCTCATGAAGTGGAGGAAGATCCACTCTGGGACTGTTGAACTCATCATAAATATGAGCAGGCATCCCATTCTGAAAAATGAGGGAAAGAAATCTGCAGAAAGGAACATTGAGTTCTCTAATTGGAGCCTGAATCAAAGAGGACAGTTCATTGAAGATCAGTCGAGCATAATCAATATCTCGACCATGATACATGGCATGAACAATCTGCATCCCAAATTCATTGATTTGATCCAAAGCTCCTGTTTTGTGGGTCATACACCGAATAAGTGTAGATATTAACAAACCCCACATAGGACCAAATTCATTTCGTTTAATAATGCCAGTGGTGCCTCTGCGTCCAATGAAAGGTAATACTGAGCGAGCCTCTGTGCGTCGACAAATGGCTCATACTGAGCGTGAGCAGGAAGCCTCGGTGTTTCCCGAATGATAGCAGTGGAGACAAAAGCCCTTCTTTGGTCTCGAATTACCCAACCTGTAATCATGTCTGGAGAATCGAGCTTAGCAGAGTACCAAAATTCACAGAGCATTTCCGGATAAATTGCTCGAGGGGATCGAATCAATGCTTGCGTGATCGGACAATGCTTCAAATAAGTGATCATATGAGTAAATTCAGGGCACGCCCAAGCCGGAGGAATGTTAAAGTTTGCAGTAATGTTGTTCCTCGCAAATTTGGGTACTTCGTCATTACGAAATTGAGTAGCCGGTGCAGCCTCCGGTGCGAAGCATCTGTAATTAGCCATCTGCGATTTTGATTTTGAGAAATTTGCTTGCAAAAAGATAGTGAAATCGTTAATCGAAGAGAGAATCGAAATAGAAAGTAAGAAATAACTGTTAAAAAAAATTAAAGAAAAAGAAAACGCTTATTTATACTGAACGTAGTGATAATTACGGTATTGGGAAGCAAAACGGCTGATTTGACAGCCTTATCCTGAACCAACGGTAACTTTCTTATTAAGAAAGGTTACCGTTGGGGAGTATAAGGATTAAAAGTCAGTTTTATCACTCCAGGACTCCAATACCGAGTAAAAAAAAATTTAATAAAATAAAAAATTAAAAAATATAAAAACATTTAATTTAAACTATAAATTAAAAAAATGAATAAAATTTATAAAATTTGATAAATGAGACAAGTGATACTGAGTTGGTCAGTATTGAAAGGAATACTGATCAATCAATATCAGAAAATTTTACGAAAAATTAAGGATTCAGCATACCCAATTGTCCTAGTAAGTACATAAACCTTTCCTCAGCGAGAGGTTTAGTAAACACATCGGCCAATTGATCATCTGTAGGAATGAAATCTACCTCAACCTTTCCCTTTTCCACATTATCTCGTATAAAGTGGTGTCTGATATCAATGTGCTTTGTTCTGGAGTGATGGACTGGGTTTTTATTGATAGCAATAGCACTCTTGTTATCACAATGGATTGGTGTTTTCTGAAAATTGAACCCATAGTCCATTAGTTGACACTCCATCCACAAGAGTTGAGCACAACAACTTCCTGAAGCAACATATTATGCTTCTGCAGTAGAAGTTGCTACATAATTTTGTTTCTTGGATGACCAACCAACTAATCTGCCACCGAGGAATTGACAACCTCCACTTGTACTCTTCCTGTCTAATCTAAAACCTGCAAAATCTGCATCTGTATACCCTTCAAGATCAAAGTGTGAATCTTTGGTATACCAAAGACCCATGTTAGGAGTACCTGAAAGATATCTAAAAATGCGCTTAACAGCTTTCATATGTGATTCTTTAGGATCAGCCTGATACCGAGCACACAAACAAGTTGCAAACATGATATCAGGCCTGCTAGCTGTTAAGTAAAGTAAAGAACCAATCATACCTCGGTATGTGGATTGACATACGGGTTTACCAGTTTCATCTTTACTTATTTTATCCTGAGTACCCATAGGAGTGTGCATGGAAGATAAATTTTCAAATTTATATTTCTTAAGCATGTCATGCACATACTTACTTTGATTTATGAAAGTGCCATCAGGCTTTTGTTCAACTTGTAAACCAAGAAAGTAAGTTAGTTCTCCCATCATACTCATCTGATACTGAGATGACATTATCTTAGCAAACCAGTCACGCATTGACTTGTCAGTGGAGCCAAAAATAATATCATCTACATATATCTGAATGAGTAGAATGTCAGAACCTTTCCTTTTTGAAAATAATGTTTTGTCAATTTTACCTCTTGTAAACTTATTTTCAATTAAGTACTCAGACAGGGTATCATACCAGGCTCTGGGAGCTTGTTTGAGCCCATATAGAGCTTTATGAAGCTTAAAAACATAATTAGGAAATTTAGGATCAACAAAACCTGGTGGTTGTTTGACATAAACTTCCTCCTGTAGTTTTCTATTAAGAAAAGCACTCTTGACATCCATCTGATAAACTTTAAAATCTTGAAAGCTGCATATGCAAGATACAACCTAATAGCTTCAATTCTTACAACTGGTGCAAAATTCTCATCATAGTCAATGCCTTCTTCTTGCCTGTAACCCTGAGCAACCAGTCTTGCCTTATTTCTGATGACAACACCATCCTTGTCCATCTTGTTTCTGAACACCCACTTAGTACCAATAATAGTTTTGCCAGCAGGAGGTGGTACTAAGTTCCAAACTTTATTTCCTTCAAACTCTGTCTGTTCCTCTTGCATAGGTTCTACCCAGTCTTCATCTAATAAAGCTTCATCAGCTTTCTTTGGTTCCATGGTAGATAAAAAGCTTGAGAAGAAACCAAAATTTGCAGTTGCTTGGGGTTCAAATTCTAACTTTCTTCTTGTTTGAACACCTTGTTCATTTGAACCAATAATATTAGAATGAGGATGATCTATGTGTTCCCTTAGATTGTTTCCTAAGGGAGCATTTGAAACAAGGTCAACAATATCTTGTTGCAGAGATGTGTTGTCTGTCTGATATTGAGCTGAAGTCTGGTCAGTATTAGACATTTCAGGTTGCTGTCTTCTTGATTTTGCAGATCTGAGGTGGATTCTTGAAATGTACTTAAAGATTCACCTTCTTCATAGGTGGAATTGTTCAGATCAAGTATTGGGGACTCAGTATTGAGGTTCTCAGGAATGTCTGCCTCAGAAATTGATATATTTGAGATACACTGAGTTCTTTCTTGATCAGTATCAAGCATACCATGATCAACATAGTATGGGTGAGACTTGGGTTGTTCAGCATTTGAATTTTCTGGATTGCATAGAATTTCCATGCCACTGATGTCTTCTGTTGCTGAGGTGGAGTGCTCATTCTGATCTTCATCAAATGTGACATGAATGGATTCTATAATTATCTTAGTTGAGATAATATACACTCTGAACGCTTTAGAGTGTGGAGAGTAGCCCATGACCACACCTTCATTTGCTTTGGGAGCGAATTTGTTGAGATTTTGTTTGGTACTGAGTACAAAACATTTACTCCCAAAGATGTCGAAGTATTCCACATTAGGAACCTTGCCATTATATAACTCATAAGGAGTCTTTTGATGTCTCTGGACCATTGTGGCTCTGTTCTGTGTAAAATTTGCACAATTGACAGCTTCTGCCCAGAAGCTCAGTGCCAGGCCAGCATGGCATAACAAAGTTCTTGCAGCTTCAATCAAGGTTCTATTATTTCTTTCTACAACACCATTTTGTTGTGGTGTGTAGGCTGCAGAGAAGTTTTGTACGATTCCTTTTTCTTGACAGAAATTAGCCAATACTGAGTTCTTAAACTCAGTACCATGGTCACTTCTTAGTTGTTTGACCTTGTTGCCTTTTTGAAGTTCTTCTCTTTTAATGAAGGCAATGATTTCTGTTGTTGCATCTGCTTTAGTCTTGAGAAAAATAACCCAAGTGTATCTTGATAATTCATCAACCAGGACTAATGTATAGATCTTTTTGGCCAAAGATGGTGTGCTGATGGGGCCAAAAAGATCCATATGTATCATTGTAAGAGGTTCATTAATGGAATGATTAACCTTTGATTTGAATGAACTCTTCTTCTGCTTGCCCATTTCACATGCTGAGCATAACTTATCTTTTGAATAAGTAATAGTGGGCAACCCTCTCACCAGTTTCTTCATACTGAGCTCATTAATATTTCTGAAATTTTTGTGAGAAAGTTTCTTGTGGCATAACCAGTGCAATTCTGGCTTGACTTTAGACAGCAGACATACTCGAATTGTAGGATCTATTTCAGATAAGTTGACCACATAAACATCTTTTTCTCTTCTAGCAATGAGTGCAGGTTGCCCTTTATCATTGTAGATGATTCCTGCAACCTTTCTGAAACGAGCTTCATTGTCATCATCACACATCTGACTGATACTGAGCAGATTGTGTTTAAGACCCTCTACATAGGCAACTCTTTTAAAGTTATGTTGCCTGCCTTGATTACACCATAACCTCTTGTTTTTCCAATAGAATCATCTCCAAATTTGACAAAAGGACCCTTCTCTGGTGTATAATTAAGAAGATACTCCATACTGCCAGTCATGTGTCTTGAGCAGCCACTATCTAAGTACCATTTCCTGTCACCCTGCACAAGACACAAAATAAAGATTAATTCTTTTTAGGAACCCATTTTTGAATGGGACCTTTGGTAGGAGAAACAGGGATAGACCTGATCTCTTTTATTGGAGATGTCAGTATCACTTTAGGAGAAACCTTGGAGGTTTTCTTGGGTGATACTAACTTTGTTTCTCTCCTTTTCTTTGGTACTGAGTACCTAGGATTCGAGAGATTAGTCCAGCATTCATCTCCTTTATGACCAGTGTGATGACATCTATAACATTTTCTAGGTCTGTTTCTGAACATGTTTTCATAAGGAATTTTAGAAAACTGTTTAACTTTTGGTAGATCAGTATTAGTGAGTTTTGCAAACTTTTGACTTAAGACTTTAATATGATCACCAATAGATTTCAAAATGTTATTTTTTTCATGTTTTAAAGGAGTATTAATTTTATGTTTAACTGATTTCGAAGGAGATGATACTGGGGTCTTATTTTTATTAGGCATGGAAGTCTTTTTATCATTTGACTTCTTGATTTTGCCACTTGAAGATCCTGTTGAAGTTGTTTTCTTTTTATCATGTTTTAGAATGACAACTTGAACAGGTTCTTTAGATTCTTGAGTAGTTGACTTTGCTGTTCCTGTAGATTAAGTATTAGTTAAAACATTTTGAGTAGTAGTGGTTTTCTTTTCTGTAGACTCAGGGTCTTTATATATCTCAAAAGTAGTTGAGTTAAATAAAACTTCAAATGGTGGAATAGCAGAAGTGTCATACTGTACAATTTCAAGGTCAGTATAAAAATTTCTTTTTCAGGAAATTCAATACTGAGCTCTTGTAGTTCAGTATAGCACTTAGAACAGATGGAAGGACCAATTGATTTTTCAAAAATGATTTTATCCTCATCATCTGACTCAGTTTGACTACCTACTTCACAAAAAGTTTTTGCTTTTACAAACTGAATAGGGTTCATTTCAGAAAATTCTTCAAATAAATCAGCAAAATTATTTCTATTTTTTAATTGAGGATCAACACCAAGTGCAGCCCTTACATTTTCTTGAAATTGTTGATTTAGACATTTATTTAATTTAATAGATGCATTTCCCCAAGATTTACACTGATTTTCAAATTTTTCTTTTTCTAATTTATGTAAATAAGCTTTATCAGCTATTCTTTGGTTAATGTCTTGTAAGTTTAAAAAATTTAGTTCTAAATCTTTAAATTTTGTTAATTTATCTAAGTGTTCATTATTTACCCTTTCAAGTTCAAGAATTGTTAATTTTAAAGCTTTTTCTCTCTGTAATAAAGTTTTAAGATCAACAATCATATACTCAAAAATCTTTTCCTTTTCATTCACTGAATAAGTTTGAAAGGAACTCACCTTGTACAACTGAGTGGAATCCCAGTCAGTATGAACACTCATCCTCTCAGCTTCTTTGATATCCTTTTCAAAGGAGCTCTTCAAATCATCTTCAGTGAAAGCCATAAAGGCTGTGTTTTCAACCTCTTCCTCATCATCACTGAGCTCTTCATCCATCCAAGCTTCAGAGTAAAGTGCTTGATGAGGTGCTCCATTCCCTGCTGCATTCTTGCCCTTGCTCCAGTTCTTTAGCTTGACATATTTGTCTCTATACCGTTTAGCTCGGTATGCAATCTTGTCATTCTGATCAGTTTCAGTTGACTTAGTATGACAATTAGCAGCAATGTGCCTAGGCTTTCCACACCTATAGCAAAGACCTGATCTTGGGTCAGTATTGGAAGAGCTAACACCAAGCCTCTTCTTTTTCAACTGATCCAGCTTCATAGACATAAGAGCCATTTGAGTTTCAAGCTCTTCTGCCTCAGCATCAGCAAGATCAACTTCTGGTTCTTCTGGCTCAGTCACGGTATATGCCTGTTGCACAACTAGAGCCATGCCAGTGGAAGACTTGTCAGTTTTCTTCCAGTTGATCAGTCTTGCAGCATTATTCTCCTCATGATTCAACATTAGACCATACAAAGTTTGAAGAGTGTATGACTCAATTTTGTTAGCAGCATTGACAGAATTTGTCATGTCAAGAAATTGTTGAGGAAGACTATCCAAGAACTTTTGAACAATCTCTCCTTCCTCCTTCACAATGCCTACACTGATTAAATCATGGATAACTGTATTGAATCTGTTATAGAGAGTGGTGATGTCTTCATTAGGAGTTGAGCAGAAGTTTTCATATTTTCTTCTCATGTTGCTTTTTCTTTGCAACTTCACCTTTGATGTGCCTTCATAGGTGACTGATAGGCTGTCCCACATAGCCTTTGCTGTTGGCAATTTCATAATTGCATTAAGTATTTCTTTGGTAACAGCATTACCAATCACCCCCTTTGCTCTTGAGTCTAGACTGAATAACTGATGGTCAAGATTAGTCCAGGTGTGTTTCAGTTTTGGAACTGTCCTTGTGCTCTCAGGAGCATCATCAGTAGCAACAACGGGTTCCACAGTTTGTGGAATGATGGGACCATCATTCAGCACAGTGAGCATCTCATGGTGAATAGATTCAAGATACCACTGAGCTTTAAGCTTCCATTGATGAAAGTCCTTTCCATCAAAGATGGGCACTCCCTTACCAGACATAACCGGTGCTATGATAGTAGACATTTTGGATTTTTGAGTGTTGGAGGGGTAACTATAGGGAATGGCTGTCAGGGTTATAGATCGACTAAATAAAGATTAATTTAGCCTGCTCTGATACCAGTTTTTAGGTCACAACAACCCTGGTTTATAATGTTAATTGATAGAATATTATACTTAGTGAAATATTAAAGTGATAACACAAGAATATAGTCAATGTATAAATCCACTAAGTGTGGCTTGTTGCGGAATAACAAGACCACTGATCAATTACAAAAGATGTGAATATAAGTTCGTGAATTGGTGAGTACTCCTTTGCAAGGTGATCTTTATTTATAATGTTTATAGAGATCTTACATGATGGCAAAGGAGAAACCGAAGGACTAAACTAAGGAAATGACTAAGATCAAGGGATTTGATCTTAGTCCGTTACAATACTGACTTGTAACTCAGTCCTTCTACTCAGTATTGGTTTTCCAATACTGAGTACTGATACTGAGTGGCCAATACTGGCCAAACTCAGTATCACTCCTAACTTAGCTAATTCAATCTACATTTTAATCTAAGCTAGTCTAGATTGTTTTGTTATCCTAAGATTCAAAAGGGGCAAGGCTTTTTGCCTTAACATGGATATATTTGAAAGTTCGTCTGAGACTGTGGTCAGTATTGAGTTGGTACTGGCCAATACATAGTCTCTATTTGGGAAAATTTTATATATATATAAAAGTTTGGGGCTTTTTAGAAATTCATACCTGAGACTTTGTCAGATTCTCTTCTTGCATCATTTGAGGTCAGTGCTGGATCTTCTGTATGTTGATTTCAGGCACCAGCACCTTCAGGAGCCTCTTCTCTTTTGACAGCTGCACCTTCCAGTGTATGCTGCTCATACTGAAGTTCTACATCGAGAGGAGCATGGGGTTCCTCAATATGTTGAGCAGTTGGTTCTGGTTCAGGACCTGGAAGGTCAGCATCAGGATCCTGTGTAGGTGGAGAAATGTGTGTTGGTTCTTGTACTACTGCTGGTTGAGCTTCCACCATCTCAGTATCTTGATCATCATTCCCAGCATTACCACTGTCATCATCAGTATCATCATTTTATGATTCAGTATCAGAATGTTGTTCATCATTGATGTGTGCCTGGACTATAGCCCACATGGAGTGACTCAGTACAGGCTCTCATTCTCTTGGCCTGTAAAAATAAATCTTCTCATGAAGAGGAGGAAGGTCCACTCTTGGACTATTGAACTCATCATAGATATGAGCAGGCATCCCATTCTAAAAAATGAGGGAAAGAAATCTGCAGAAAGGAACATTGAGTTCTCTGATTGGAGCCCGAATCAGAGAAGCTATTTCATTGAAGATCAGTCTAGCATAATCAATATCTCGACCATGGTACATGGCATGAACAATCTGCATCCCGAATTCATTTATTTGATCCAACGCCCCTGTCTTGTGGGTCATACACCTAATAAGTGTGGAAATCAAGAGACCCCACATTGGACCAAATTCATTTCGTTTAATAATGCCCATGGTACCTCTGCGTCCAATGAATGGTAACACTGAGCGAGCCTCTGTTCGGTCAACAAAGGGCTCATACTGAGCGTGAGCGGGAAGTCTCAGTGTTTCCCGAATTATTGCTGTGGAAACAAAAGCCCTTCTTTGTTCTCGAATAACCCAACCGGTAATCATGTCCGGAGAGTCAAGTTTAGCAGAGTACCAGAATTCACACATCATTTCCGGATAGATTGCACGAGGAGAAAGAATCAGTGCTTGAGTAATCGGACAATGCTTCAGATATGTGATCATGTGAGTGAATTCAGGGCACGCCCAAGCCTGAGGAATGTTAAAGTTTGCGGTGATGTCGTTCCTCGCAAATTTGGGCACTTCATCGTTTCTAAACTGAGTTGCCGGTGCAGCCTCCGGTGCGAAGAATCTGTAATTAGCCATCTGCGACTTTGATTTAAGAAATTTGCTTGCAAAGAGATAGTGAAATCGTTAATCGCAGAGAGAATCGAAAGAGAAAGTAAGAAATAACTGTTGAAAAAAATTTAAAGAAAGAAAAAACGGTTATTTATACGTAATTTAGAGATAATTACGGTATTAGGAAGTAAAACCGGCTGATTTGACAGCCTTATCCTGTGTCAACGGTAACTTTCTTATTAAGAAAGGTTACCTTTGGGGAGTATAAGGATTAAAAGTCAGTTTTATTAGTCCAGAACTCCAATACCGAGTTAAAAAAAATTAAATTAATAAAAAATATTAAAGATTAAAAAACATTTAATTTAAACTATAAATTAATAAAAAATTTAAAATTTATAAAATTTGATAAATCAGACGAGTGATACTGAGTTGGTCAGTATTGAAAGTAATACTAATCAGTCAGTATCAAAAAAAATTTAAGTAAAATTAAGGATTCAGCATACCCAATTGTCCTAGTAAGTACATAAACCTTTCCTCAGAGAGAGGTTTAGTGAATACATCAGCCAATTGATCATCTGTAGGAACGAAATCTACCTCAACCTTACCCTTTTCCACATTATCTCGAATAAAGTGGTGTCTGATATCAATGTGTTTTGTTCTGGAGTGATGGACTGGGTTTTCAGTGATAGCAATAGCACTCTTGTTATCACAATGTATTGGCGTCTTCTGGAAATTGAACCCATAGTCCATTAGTTGATACTGTATCCACAAGAGTTGAGCACAACAACTTCCTGCAGCAACATATACTGCTTCTGCAGTAGAAGTTGCTACTGAGTTTTGTTTCTTGGATGACCAACCAACTAGTCTGCCACCGAGGAATTGACATCCTCCACTTGTACTCTTCCTGTCCAACCTACAACCTGCAAAATATGCATCTGTATACCCTTCAAGGTCAAAGTTTGAGTCTTTGGGATACAAAAGACCCATGTTAGGAGTACCTGAAAGATATCTAAAAATGCGCTTAACAGCATTCATATGTGATTCTTTAGGATCAGCCTGATACCGAGCACACAAGCAAGTTGCAAACATGATATCAGGCTTGCTAGCTGTTAAGTAGAGTAAGGAAACAATCATACCTCGGTATGTGGATTGACATACTGGTTTACAAGATTCATCTTTACTAATTTTATCCCGAGTACTCATAGGAGTGTGCATGGAAGATAAATTTTCAAATTTATATTTCTTAAGCATGTCATGCACATACTTACTTTGATTTATGAAAGTGCCATCAGGCTTTTGTTCAACTTGTAAACCAAGAAAGTAAGTAAGTTCTCCCATCATACTCATCTGATACCGAGATGACATTATCTTAGCAAACCAGTCACACATTGACTTGTCAGTGGAGCCAAAGATAATATCATCTACATATATCTGAATGAGTAAAATGTCAGAACATTTCCTTTTTGAAAATAATGTTTTGTCAATTTTACCTCTTATAAACTTATTTTCAATTAAGTACTCAGACAGGGTATCAAACCAGGCTCTGGGAGCTTCTTTGAGCCCATATGGAGCTTTATCAAGCTTAAAAACATAATTAGGAAATTTAGGATCATCAAAACCTGGTGGTTGTTTAACATAAACTTCCTCCAGTAGTTTTCCATTAAGAAAAGCACTCTTGACATCCATCTGATAAACTTTGAAATTCTTGAAAGCTGCATATGCTAGATACACCCTAATAGCTTCAATTCTTGCAACTGGTGCAAAAGTTTCATCATAGTCAATGTCTTCTTCTTGCCTGTAACCCTGAGCAACCAGTCTTGCTTTATTTCTGATGACAACACCATCCTTGTCCACCTTGTTTCTGAACACCCACTTAGTACCAATAATAGTTTTGCCAGCAGGAGGTGGTACTAAGTTCCAAACTTGATTCCTTTCAAACTCTGTCAGTTCTTCTTGCATAGCTTCTACCCAGTCTTCATCTAATAAAGCTTCATCAGCTTTCTTTGGTTCCATGGTAGATAAGAAGCTTATGAAGAAACAAAAGTTTGCAGTTCCTTGGGGTTCAAACTCTAACTTTCTTCTTGTTTGGACACCTTGTTCAATTGGACTAATAATATTATAATGAGGATGGTCTCTGTGTTCCCTTAGATTGTTTCCTAAGGGAGCATTTGAAACAAGGTCAACAATATCTTGTTGTGTTGATGTATTGTCTGCCAGATACTGAGTTGAATTATGGTCAGTATCAGACAATACTGGTTGCTGTTCTTCTGAATTTTGCAGATCTGATGTGGATTCTTGAGCAGTACTGGAAGATTCACCTTCCTCATAGATGGAGTTGTTCAAATCAAGAATTGGAAACTCAGTATTGGGGTTCTCAGTTATGGGAACCTCAGAATTTGATACATTTGAGTTAGACTGAATTATTTCTTGATCAGTATCACTCATACCATGATCAACATAGTATGGGTGAGACTTGGGCTGTTCAACAATTGAGTTTTCTGGATTGCATAGAATTTCTATGCCACTGATGTCTTCTGTTGCTGAGGTAGAATGCTCATTCTGATTTTCATCAAATGTAACATGAATAGATTCTACAATCATCTTAAATGAGATGACATACACTCTGAAGGCTTTAGAGTGTGGAGAGTAGCCCATGAACACACCTTCATTTGCTTTGGAAGTAAATTTGTTGAGATTTTGTTTAGTACTGAGTACAAAACATTTACTCCCAAAGATGTGGAAGAATTCCACATTAGGAACCTTGCCATTATATAACTCATAAGGAGTCTTTTGATGTCTTTGGACTATTGTAGCTCTGTTCTGAGTAAAATTTGCACAATTGACAGCTTCTGCCCAGAAGGTCAGTGCCAGTCCAGCATGGCATAACAAAGTTCTTGCAGCTTCAATCAAGGTTCTATTCTTTCGTTCTACAACACCATTTTGTTGTGGTGTGTAGGCTGTAGAGAAGTTTTGTACGATTCCTTTTTCTTCACAGAAATCAGCCAATACTGAGTTCTTAAACTCAGTACCATGGTCACTTCTTAGTTGTTTGACCTTGTTGCCTTTTTGAAGTTCTTCTCTTTTAATGAAGGCAATGATTTCTGTTGTTGCATCAGCTTTAGTCTTTAGAAAAATAACCCAAGTGTATCTTCAGAATTCATCAACCAGGACTAATGTATAGATCTTTTTGGCCAAAGATGTTGTGCTGATGGGGCCAAAAAGATCCATATGTATCATTGTAAGAGGTTCATTAATGGAATGATTAACCTTTGACTTCAATGAACTCTTCTTTTGCTTGCCCAATTCACATGCTGAGCATAACTTATCTTTTGAATAAGTAATAGTGGGCATCCCTCTCACCAGTTTCTTAATACTGAGCTCATTTATATTTCTGAAATTTATGTGAGAGAGCTTCTTGTGCCATAACCAATGTAATTCTGGTTTGACTTTAGATAGCAGGCAAACTCGAATAGTGGGGTCTATTTCAGACAGATTGACCACATAGACATCTTTTTCACTTCTAGCAACGAGTACATGTTGCCCTTTATCATTGTAGATGATTCCTGCAATCTTTCTGAAACGAGCTTCATTATCATCATCACACATCTGGCTGATACTGAGCAGATTGTGTTTAAGACCCTCTACACAGGCAACTCTTTTAAAAGTTATGTTGCCTGCCTTGATTACTCCATACCCTCTTGTTTTCCCTATAGAATCATCTAAAAACTTGACAGAAGGACCCTTCTCTGGAATATAGTTGAG
>OY970825.1:68325776-68330776 GCA_963853835.1 Calendula officinalis | reverse complement strand
TATCTCTCCTAAAAAAGAGGTGCAATTACCATCTTGTATATTTTGATTTAAAATACAACTTCCTTTGTACCCAGTATCGCCTCGTATGACAAACGTATTTCAGTATTGTCTAAGTTGAACCAAAGCACATTAGTCATTGTATCCTAAACCAAATACCTCAGGCTTAAGGACAATCCTAGTGAACAATAATTTTGAACTTTTCAACCACAAAGTATTGTCACGGTGGTCAATCCAATATTCATTAAGCTCCAACAGAATATCACCGATATTTGGTTTACACAAAACTTGTGTAGCTATCTTCGAAGAACTTTGAATCTACCACCAAATACCGCGGTGACGTTAACGTCCCGTCGAGGTTCCCACCTATACGAGTAGTCACGGATTTTATATCTTTTGAATAAATAGACTTTTATTCATGGATGATGTAAAACATACAAAGTCTGAATAAAAATGATACTAACTCAAGTATTATTCCTCACTGGACATAGATACTGAATTATTACTGCATCATTACTTTATTCATTTCGTTTGTGTTGATTACTTAATGATTCTTACAACCTTGATTGTAACTTTATCACTAAACCAATCATTTCTATTAAAATAAAGACATAAGACGAGTATTTAGGAATACTATTACTTTTGTCTTTGCTCGATATTGTTCTTGCAACAATCTAGAACATATTCTAGTCTTTCGTTTTATGCAATTCAGTAAACATAGGAGGATTGGAAATTAACTCCTTAGTTTCTTGAATTCACAAAATCATCCTTGCAACTAAAGCCTCTTTTAGTTACTTGATTTGTAGATATTCTTACTAGTTAAAGAAATTTCCTTAAATGATTGTGTTATCCACTGAAGTGTTTAAAAACCTATTAGATATGCAATAATCAATCACGAGACTTGTGAACACGCTATTTGCTTTGCAATAATCTAATCGATCATTTATTATTTCTCTTAACTCTTTGGCAAACGACTTGGTAAAACCTTGTTGTTAATGTCTTACTAACTTACTGAATTCACTAACACCTTTAATGAATTACGTTAGTCTTAGCTCCCACTTACTTTTATGGAACTTAAGCATCTCTTAAACTACTTTGACCTAGTCAATAACTTGTAGTTCAATCCTTTAAGAGTTCTATCAATAATTAAGAACATCCTTTGGATTTGCGAATATCCAACATTCCTTTTAAGGGAATCATGATCTTTATTGATTACTGTATCTAACAAGTATAAAACACTTGGAATGATACTATCAATTCTTAAACACAATAGTATTCTTTAATAACTTCATTTAATGCCAAAGTCATCACTTGGATTTGTCAAATATCCATTATTCCTATAAGGGAATTATGACTTGTTTAAATATTGTATTTATTACAAGTATAAAAGACTTGCAATAATACCTTTTAATTCTTAAAGATTTTAATATAGTTAAGTCCCTTTTAAGAGTCATTTAATGTCTAAGTCATTTTACTTTGATTAAACGAATATCCAATTATTCCTATTAGGGAATTATGACTTCATTAAATCCTTTACTACAAGTATAAAAGACTTGTAATAATACTCTTTAAATTCTATCTTGATTATATCCAATATAATCATACTATATTAATACTAATACCTTTAAAACTTTCTATCATAAGTAATGACTATTACTTAAGATGTTTTAACTCAGTTCAATAACTCTTGAACTTATGCTTCCATAAAACTCTTAAATACTTTCATTAGAAAGACTTTCTAATTACTAGCATCTAAGGACCTTGAGCTATCAAGACATTATTTATACAACAATCAAACAAAATATATGAATATAAACATGAAATATAAGTAAATCAAAACTTGACTTACAATCTAGTCATAAACCTTGACTAGTGTAATTATCACACATGCACACAATATAATTCAACCATGGATTCGAGATTTAATTAAAACCAAAATGAAACTTGTTTTAACAAAAATAAAATTATTCAAACAATAAACTAAAATTGTTTAAAACGAATCCACCAAAAATACTGAATTATAAAAAACTTGGTGCTCGTGGGATCATCACCATCTCATGCTGGTCACTATCACTTTCCATCTCCTCCTGCAATAAACGACTGCAAAAGTTAGATTACTCGTAATGTACTTTACAAGTATCTTAAAGTGATTAAGAAGTGTGGTTGTGTTACCTGAGGAACTTGCGTTTCCTCCACTACCACTTGCACCCTTTGGATAATTTCTTTTCCAATGCCTAGCTTCACCACACTTGAAGCACCGGTTCTCGGTTCTCACAGTGTTAGGCTTAACCTTCTTGACCTTTTGTTTGATACCTTTACCATTTGGCACTCCTTGGTTAGGATAGGTTTTACCCTTTCCTTTACCACCATGCCCTTTTCTCTTCTTTCCACCGCCACCGCCGTTACCAATCAAGAGAACGTCCTTAGATTTGTTCCCCAAACTCAACTCAGTTGTATTGAGCATGGAATGTAGCTCAGCAATGGATTTCTCGATATTATACATGTTGTAGTTGACCACAAAAGACTTCTAGTCATCAGACAACGAGTTGAGTATAGTATCTATTTCCATTTGCAACGGTATGGGGTGACCAAGTCTAGCGAGGTGATCCATGTGCCCCTTCATTTTCATGACGTGGGCACTCACCGGCGAAGGCTCGATTGATGTCAAACCTCTCGGTGCGAGCTTGCTCTTGAAATGAATCCCTAAGTTGCTGGATCATCTCATATGCAGGCACATCCATAAGTTCCGCTTGTAACTCAGGACTCATGGTGGCGAGCATTAGACAACTCACATCGAGTGCATCACTGACATGCTTATCATAAGCTTGCCTCGTTTCAGCTCTAGCATTAACAGCAGGGGTGTTTGGTACTGCTCTCTCCAGGACATACCACTTTCTCTCATGCCTAAGCACAATACGAAGATTGCGCTCCCAATTGAGAAAGTTTGACCCAGTCAACTTGTCTTTTTCGAGGATTGAGCGAAGTGAGAGATTGTTGGTACTTGTTGTCGCAATCACATTTGTTGCTGCCATCTACAAATCAAACCCAGTTTAATTAGTAATCATCAATAAACATTCTCTAAAATATATTATAAACCCATAATTAATATATTAGGCTTAGGATCCATATGTCACATTCTCACCACAA
Organism: Calendula officinalis; assembly: GCA_963853835.1. NCBI lineage: Eukaryota > Viridiplantae > Streptophyta > Magnoliopsida > Asterales > Asteraceae > Calendula > Calendula officinalis. The sequence continues at coordinate 68,327,632 of OY970825.1, read as the reverse complement.
GGTTTGGGCACTTCCCGACGAGACATGCTATTTCTGGTAGGTAACTTCCTTACCGATCGTATCAAGACTTGACACGATTCCTAGGGGTCGTAGGATCTTTAGACTTATAACTTATTACAACTTTGTACAATCTAATTGTACATTTCTAAGTTAGTAATAAAGTCTAGTATGTTTATTCTACTCAAGTACTTTTTGGGCCGGGACTCCCGATTATCACCAAAGTAGATCAGACCATCTAAGACAGTGCGATGCTCTGCGCCGGGACACCCGATTATCACAGAACCTTACGCACCCTAACACTCGCAATGATTTGAATCCATATCTAAGCTTCTTTATCCTTACAATATGAATATCATTTAACAAGTGAGGTGTTCCATTAGGTGGATAGTACTTAGATCTAAGATTTTCATGGGTTTGTTTAAGTCTTAAACTAAACTTAAACTTTTTATTCCAATCTTAATCCTTGTTTAAAATGTGTGACTTGTGAATTGAATGGTTCTACAAGACACCTTTTAAAACATAAGAACTATTCTTTAAAACTTATAGTTTCAAGAATTTACACGATTTTATATGTATACCTAAGACGAGGTGTACAAAACGTTTTACTAGATTTTGTGAAAAATCTTATCTAGAATAAAACTTACTTGTTTTATCTTACTTGAAAAACTTATAAACTTATGTTAAACTTTTAAAACTTTTATGATTCATGAACTTGAAACATAAACCTTGTTTAACATACCTAGTTCTTCAAAATGTCTAATAACAAAATTAAACATTTGTTATGACTTATTAGATTCGACCATAACTTATGCCTTAACGACACACTTATAAACTTTGTGATTTTCTTGTGTAGCTCCCACTAGCTTCAACAACCATGATGAAACTTAAGCTAACACAATCACCGATTTATACTTGGTGAAACTAATAAACCTATTATATAAAAACTATATATAATAATTCTTTAGTTTGTTTAAACCTTTCTTATATTTAACTTGAACTAGTTAAATATAGGTTCTTGTTATTTATACTTGATCATTAATCTAGTATATTACATAACTTGTAAAATACTTATACTATACTTGTATAATTAACTAGTTAAAATAACTTATAACTTTATACATCTTTATATATATATATATATATATATATATATATATATATATATATATATATATATATATATATATATATATATATAACTTTGTATATTACTAGTTAATCATATAATTTCAACTTGTACAATTTCTAGTTATAATATTATTATTAAAGATCAATATAACATTATCCTTTTAATTGTTTCATTTTATCTTGTATTTAATATATATATATAAATTCGTATATATGTATATCTATAATAATAAACTTGTAACATTCTAATAAGAATACTACATCTAGCTTATACATGTACATTTTAACTTGAACTAATTAAAATGTGTATAAACTTATTATATCCTTTTAAAATTTAATTTTACCTAATAAATAAAAATTCCGAAAATTTTAATACATATATATAAATACATAATTAAATACACCTTGTTAATTTTAGAACTTAAAAATTAACACCTTCTTTATCAATTCCCTAAATTAATTAGATGAACCCTAATCTTGTTTTTGACCAATCAAAACTAAGGTTTTGACTTTCTTGATCGCTAGTCCAGACATCGTGCTCGCTGGTCCGGACACCGTGCTCGCTAGTCCGGACACCGTGATCGCTGGTCCGAAACTCGTGATCACATGTCCGGACATCGTGCTCGCTGGTCCGGACACCGTGCTCGCTCGTCCGGACATCGTGATCGCTAGTCCGGACATCGTGCCTGATCATAAAAGAATTGTAACTTATTGGCCAAATCAATGCC
>OY970825.1:68310776-68315776 GCA_963853835.1 Calendula officinalis | reverse complement strand
TCGCTTTTGCAGGAATTTCAGATTTTTGGAATGAATTTAGTTGATACTGATGCAGGGTTTTGATCGGATTGTACATAGATTAGGGTTTAGCGTAGGGTTTATCGAATCGAGGAGAAGATAATGCTAAACTAATGACAATCTGCTATTTATATTTTTCGAATTTGCCTGCAAAATGACCGAAATATCCTTCGAATAATAACCCAACGGCTATTTTCATGAGGGTCAGTATGGGAGTTTGTGTATTTTACAAATAAAAGTCGATCAGTAGTAACTAAGTGTCAGTAGTAGAACATCAGTAGTAACCATTGTTCTATACTTAACCTAATTCTACTGGAAAACCCTATCAGTACTATATTATAGTATTGACACACGATCAATAGTAATAAATAACCGGTAGTAAAACATATTTATTACTATAAGATTTTACAAAACTTTACATTTGATTTTCTTTTGAGAATTAATTTATTAAAATCATTCCAATACTGCTGACCAAAAAGTTGAATCTTCCTACATCAAATGCTTTTGTAAAAAGATCTGCTAATTGATCATCAGTATGAATTTTCTCTACCTTGATTAATTTCTTTTCATTACAATCTCTTATAAAGTGAAATCTTATTTCAATGTGTTTAGTTTTTGAATGTGTTACTGGATTATTCACAATACTGATAGCACTTTGATTATCAATGATAATAGGAGTTTTAAGAATAGATATACCAAAGTCTAGGAGTTGATTTTGAATCCACAGAATTTGAGCACAACATGCAGATGCAGCTACATACTCTGCTTCAGCAGTTGATGTTGAGACATTGGTTTGTTTCTTGCATTGCCATGACACCAATCTTGATCCAAACAATTGACATCCACCAGTAGTAGTCACTATCTGTGTAGGCTATGATTTCAAATGGTGATGCATGTGGATACCACAGACCAAGAGAAGGTTTTCCCTTCAAGTATCTAAAGATTCTTCTGACAGCTTGCAAGTGTAGTTCCTTAGGTCTTGCTTGATACCTGGCACATACACACACACTATACATAATGTCAGGTCTTGATGCAGTTAGGTACATTAAAGAACCTATCATATATCTGTGAAGGTGTTCATCTACATCTTCCCCCTCAACATCAGGATGTAGGTGTTTGTGAGTTTCCATTGGTGTGCTTGCACTTTTGCAGTCTTTCATTGCAAATTTCTCTAAGATATCTTTGACATACTTTGATTGATTTAACAAAATGCCATCTGATCTTTGATTGATTTGGAGTCCAAGAAAGAAGTTCATTGGACCCATTGAGCTCATCTTGAACTTGATCTGCATCAATTCTTCAAATTCTTTGCACATTTGATCATTTGTTGATCCAAAGATGATATCATCTACACATATTTGAACCAGTAGTATATCATCTTTGTCCTTTCTTGTGAACAATGTTTTGTCAATGGCACCTCTCTTGAAATTGTTCTTCAGTAAGTATGAAGACAATGTGTCATACCAAGCTCTTGGTGCCTGATGAAGGCCATATAGAGCTTTGTCTAGCTTGTACACATAGTCATCATGTTCTGGATCTTCAAAACCTGGAGGTTGACATACATAAACTTCTTCTTCAATTTTCCTATAAAGGAAGGCACTTTTCACATCCATCTGGTAGACTTTAAATTTCTTGTATGAAGCATATGCCAGAAATATTCTTATTGCTTCAATTCTGGCAACATGTGCATATACTTCATCATAATCAATGCCTTCTTCTTGTGTTTATCCTTGGGCTTCAAGTCTTGCTTTGTTTTTTTATTACTATACCCCTTTCATCATTTTTGTTTCTAAAGATCCATCTAGTTCCAATGGCTCTTTTTCCTTTTGGTAGAGGTACCAGAGTCCATACAGCTTGTAGTTTGAATTGAAGAAGTTCTTCTTGCATTTCTATGATCCAGTTTGAGTCTTTCATAGCTTGTTGAATCTTCTTGGGTTCCTCCTGTGATAGAAAACATTCATACATGCATTCAGTAGATATTAGACTTATATTACAAACATTTGAATTTAATGAAGAATTAAATTTGCTTCTTGTCTGCATGTTTGAATTGACATCACTTAGGACTAAGTCCAAAGGATGATTCTTTTCAGTTCTGGTTCCTGGAACTTTGTCAACAGTGATTTGAGTATCTAGATTTGACTCATTAGTTTCAGGAAATTGTGCATCTGTCTCTGTATCTTCTTGATTGTTTGCATTTTGTGGAGTTTCTTCATTGCTACTGGTGTCAATAGTAACATTTTCTTCGTTGACCTCAGGTGGGTCATTGTTGTTACTGACATCATTGTTGTGTAGATCATCATCAAAACTCTGAGGTTCAGAGTTACTACTGGGATCAGTAGTATCTTCAGAGTTTGTGGTGTTACTGGTGTCAATGAAACTAGGGTTATCAGAGTTACTACTGTCCTCAGTGTCAACTGTTGGATCAGTATTAACTAAGATATATTTCATGATTTCTTGTCTGTCACTTAATGATGATCCTCGTTGTTGACTTTGATTGTTTAAATCTCCTGTATTATACACATAATTAACATCAAAAGATTTGGTTAGATTATCAATGTTAAACAACCAATCTGGACCATTTCCTTGTTCATTCATCAGATTTTCATTAAAGGATACATTTACACTTTCTTCAATGATCCTTAGTCTTTTGTTGAATACTCTGTAAGATTTGCTTTGAGTTGAGTATCCTACAAATATTCCGTCATCTGGTTTTGCAGTCAAACTTACCAATTTGTTCTCTTGTAATTAAAATACTACAAGGACAACCAAATGATTTTAAGAAACTTATTGATGGTTTTATTTTATTGAAAAGTTCATAAGGTGTTTTAAAGTGAGGCATAACTATTAATACTATGTTCTGAACATAACAAGCAGTATTAACAGCTTCAGCCCAAAAAGTTATTGGTAATTTTGAATCTGCAAGCATAGATCTGGCTACTTCAATGATGGTTCTATTTCTTCTTTCAGCTACACCATTCTGTTGTGGAGTTCTTGGTGAGCTAACTTCCTGTCAATGCCCTTAAGATCACAAAAATCAATTAGGTTAGTATTTTTAAATTCTGTTCCATTGTCACATCTAATTGCTTTCACTTTGAGATCTCTTGTATTTTCCAGCTTTACAATCAGATTCTTTATAATTTCACTTGTTTCATCTTTGGTCCTAAGAAAGAAAAAGAAGTATATCTGGAAAAATCATTAGTAATAACAAGGCAGTATTGTTTCTTTCCAATACTCATTACATTTGTAGGTCCAAAAATGTCCATATGTAAGACCTGCAAAGGATTAGAAATAGAATTGATTGATTTGGTCTTATGAGAAGTCTTGTGTTGTTTACCTTTTAGGAAGGCAACACAATGATGATCACACATAAATTCTTTTTGAGGTAAACCAATTACCAGATTCTTTTTGACTAAATTGTTCATATTTTTAAAATTTGTGTGACACATCCTTTTATGCCAGAGTTCTGATTCATTTGTGTTTGCCTTAGATATAAAACAGTTGATCTCATTTGAAGAAATGAGTTCTCCTACTATATCCAGGCAATACACATTGTTTCTCCTTGGTGTTCTTAAAACAACAAATTTTTCATCTAAAATAAAATCAGGAGAAAGAATGATGCAATCTACATCTAAAAAAAGAATTTTGTTCTTCTTATCACAGACTTGTGAGACACTAACCAGATTATATTTAAGCTCAGCAACATAAAATACATCATCAAAAGTGATTTTACCATTTGATATTGTACCTTTACCTGTAATCTTACCCCCTCTTGGATTTTCTCCAAATGCAACATATCCTCCTTCAAAAGACATGAAATCTCTAAGTATTTGAAGATTTCCAGTCATTTGCCTAGAGCATCCACTATCAATATGCCATGTTCTGCCTTCTTCAGGGATCTGGATACTCTGCACATAAAGTAAAAGGATTAGTTAATTTTGGGAACCCAAGCTTGTTTTGTCTTGGGTTCATCCTTTGAAGAGTAGGTTTTTCTAACTGAGTGAGCTTTGTATGCATTTTTTTAGGGATTTGGTTAGTACTGGTGTTCTTGTTTGCTACTGATCTAGGTTTATACCCGTAGTGTTTAGCTTTTGAATATTTTACTACTTATGGACCAGTAGTGTTTGGGTAATATGAGTTTTGAGTATGGTCAATAGTGTTTCTGTAATTATACTAGACAACATTGTAATTAGGGTTTTTACCAGTAGTAAACCTGGAATGGTTCCTACTGATGTTTGAAAACTTAGAAAATTGAGGAAATTGATTTTGTTTTCCATTGTTTTTGAAATAATTACTTCTGTTTGGACTTTTATACCTGATACTTTGCACAAATCTTTGTGCAGTTCTTCCAAATTTGGGAGTTTCAAAATGTGATTTATTAAGTTCTTTTGCTTTTGTTTCTTCAGTTTGTTTTAACTTTAAGGCTTTCTCCTTTTCTTTGTTTATTTTAAATTCTTTGAATTCTTGACTATTTATAGGATTGAAGTGACAATTTTTAGCTATGTGGTTAACCTTGTTGCAAATTAAGCATGTTAATTTTGTTGATTTAGAACTTTCAGGTTTTATTTGTTCTTTTAACTGGTTCAAGTTTCTTTGATTTCCTCTTCTTAGAATTTTTGGTATATTTTCCGAGTTATATTTAGGGGATTCAGTTTGACTTTGTGTTGTGTGAAAACTTGTATCAGTTGATTCAGTTGTTTGATCATCATCAGAAGACTCATTTGATTCATTTGTTTCATTACTGGTTTCAGTTTCAGTTTGATTTTCTATTTTTAAATCATTTAAAGTTCTTTATGTGCTTGATTTAAGAGGAGGGATAAAATTTGTTGGAGGTGGAATAGCATGATATCCCACTCCATGCACAACTTTTTCAGTGGTTTGATTACTTGTTAATTCATTAAAAATTTTAGAGCTTCTTTCAAAATTTTTAATGGTTAATTTTTTCTGTTCTAGTTCGATTTGACATTCTTCTAATTTGATCAAAG
>OY970825.1:68293276-68295776 GCA_963853835.1 Calendula officinalis | reverse complement strand
CTCACTTGTTAAACGATATTCATATTGTAAGGATAAAGAACCTTAGATATGGATTCAAATCATTGCGAGTGTTAGGGTGCGTAAGGTTCTGTGATAATCGGGAGTCCCGGCGCAGAGCATCGCACTGTCTTAGATGGTCTGATCTACTTTGGTGATTATCGGGAGTCCCGGCCCAAAAAGTACTTGAGTAGAATAAACATACTAGACTTTATTACTAACTTAGAAATGTACAATTAGATTGTACAAAGTTGTAATAAGTTATAAGTCCAAAGATTCTACGACCCCTAGGAATCGTGTCAAGTCTTGATACGATCGGTAAGGAAGTTACCTACCAGAAATAGCATGTCTCGTCGGGAAGTGCCCAAACCTTGCGGCGAGAATGTGACATATGGATCCTAGGCCTAAAATATTAATTATGGGTTTATAATATATTTTAGAGAATGTTTATTGATGATTACTAATTAAACTGGGTTTGATTTGTAGATGGCAGCAACAAACGTGATTGCGACAACAAGTACCAACAATCTCTCACTTCGCTCAATCCTCGAAAAGGACAAGTTGACTGGGTCAAACTTTCTCAACTGGGAGCGCAATCTTCGTATTGTGCTCAGGCATGAGAGAAAGTGGTATGTCTTGGAGAGAGCAGTACCAAACACCCCTGATGTTAATGCCAGAGCTGAAACGAGGCAAGCTTACGATAAGCATGTCAGTGATGCACTCAATGTGAGCTGTTTAATGCTAGCCACCATGAGTCCTGAATTACAAGCGGGACCTATGGATGTGCCTGCATTTGAGATAATCCAGCAACTAAGGGATTCATTTCAAGAGCAAGCTCGCACCGAGAGGTTTGACATCAATCGAGCCTTCAACTCTTGCAAGATGGTCAAAGGAACGCCGGTGAGTGCCCACGTCATGAAAATGAAAGGGCACATGGATCACTCCGCTAGACTTGGTCACCCGATACCGTTGCAAATGGCTACAGATACTATACTCAACTCATTGTCTGATAACTACAAGTCTTTTGTGGTCAACTACAACATGCATAATATGGAGAAATCCATTGCTGAGCTACATTCCATGCTCAAGACAGCTGAGTTGAGTTTGGGGACCAAATCTAAGGACATTCTCTTGATTGGTAACGGCGGTGGCAGTGGAAAGAAGAGAAAAGAGCATGGTGGTAAAGGAAAGGGTAAAACCTATCCTAACCAAGGAGTGCCAAATGGTAAAGGTGTCAAACAAAAGGTCAAGAAGGTTAAGCCTAACACTGCGAGAACCGAGAACCGGTGCTTCAAGTGTGGTGAGGCTGGGCATTGGAAAAGAAATTGTCCAAAGGGTGCAAGTGGTAGTGGAGGAAATGCAAGTTCCTAAGGTAACACAACCACACTTCTTAATCACTTTAAGATACTTGTAAAGTACATTACAAGTAATCTAACTTTTGCAATCATTTATTGCAGGAGGAGATGGAAAGTGATGGTGACCAGTATGAGATGGTGATGATCCCACGAGCACCAAGTTTTTATAATTCAGTATTTTGTGGATTCATTTTAAACAATTTTAGTTTATTGTTTTTGGATAATTTTATTTTATGTTAAAACAAGTTTCATCTTTGGTTTTAATTAAATCTCGAATCCATGGTTGAATTATATTGTGTGCATGTGTGATAATTACACTAGTCAAGGTTTATGACTAGATTGTAAGTCAAGTTTTGATTTACCTATGTTTCATGTTTATATTTATATATTTGTTTGATTGTTGTATAAATAATGTCTTGATAGCTCAAGGTACTTAGATACTAGTAATTAGAAAGTTTTTCTAATGAAAGTATTTAAGAGTTTTATGGAAGCATAAGGTTCAAAAGTTATTGAACTTAGTTAAAACATCTTAAGTAGTAGTCATTACTTTTGATAGAAAGTTTTAAAGTGTTTGTATTATAATATAATATGATTGTATTGGATATAATCAAGATAGACTTTAAAGAGTATTATTACAAGTCTTTTATACTTGTAATAAAGGATTTAATGAAGTCATAATTCCCTAATAGGAATAATTGGATATTCGCATAATCCAAGTAAAATGACTTAGACATTAAATGAGTCTTAAAAGGGACAAAACTATATTAAAGTCTTTAAGAATTAAAAGGTATTATTGCAAGTCTTTTATACTTGTAATAAATACAATATTTAATCAAGTCATAATTCCCTTATAGGAATAATGGATAATTGAGAAATCCAAGAAATGACTTTGGCATTAAATAAGATTCTTAAAAGAATACTAATATATTTAAGAATTGATAGTATCGTTTCAAGTGTTTTAGACTTGCTAGAAACAGTAATCAATAAAGATCATGATTCCCTTAAAAGGAATGTTGGATATTCGCAAATCCAAAGGATGATCTTAAATTGATAGAATTCTTAAAAGATTAAACTACAAGTTATTGACTACGTCAAAGTAGTTTAAGAGATGCTTAAGTTCCATAAAAGTAAGTGGGAGCTAAGACTAA
>OY970825.1:68280776-68285776 GCA_963853835.1 Calendula officinalis | reverse complement strand
CGGTGAGACCTTGACTCGAGGCGAAGATGCGACAAACATGCCACTTGACCCTAGATGCTTGTTCACTAGGTGCCATGAAGTCCCATACCTCTAAGAGTTGCACTTGTAATGCAATTGTTGAACGTCACCTACCTATTGGATCTATCATCTCTAGCAGATCAACTGATGCGATGATAGAAGCTCAATGGGATCTTAGCTTTTAATTAAAATTAATTGGGTAGTTAATTTATTAAAAGAAATTATTATTAAAAATACTAATTAATGAACTTTGTAATTTTGTAGATGACTTCAAACAATCAAACCCTAACACATACCACCATTCGTTCCGTTCTCGAAAAAGAGAAACTTGATGGAACGAACTTTGTGGACTGGTCTCGAAACCTAAGGATTGTCCTTAGGGCCGAGCACAAGTACCACCATTTGGAGGAGGCGCTGCCCCCTGCCCCTGCTGCTACCGCCACTGCTGCTGTTCGTACAGCCTATACCAAAAGGTTTAACGAACAACAGGAAGTCGCCGCGCTTATGCTAGTGAGCATGATTCCCGAGATTCAAAAGAATCTCGAGGACCTCACTGCATTTGATATGATGCGTGAACTAACGGCCATGTATCAAAAGCAAGCCGAGCAGGAACTCTTTGACACTGTCAAAGCCTTCCACGCTTGCAAGCAGGAGGAGGGACAGTCTGTTAGCTCTTATCTCTTGAAGATGAAGAGCTACTTAGACCAAATGGAGAGGCTTGGTTACGCTATGCCGCACATCCTTGGGATTAGCTTGATTCTAACGTCCCTAAACAAGGATTTTGCACCGTTTGTCATGACTTATCATATGCATAGTATGGGGAAGACATTCGCCGAATTACATGCTATGCTGAAACAAACGGAGGCAAGCCTACCCAAGAAAACTCCGGCCCCTACTGTCCTTGCTATAAGGCAAGGAAAGATCCAAAAACCAAAACCGCAAGTAGTTGCGAAGGGCCAAGGCAAGGGAAAGCAAGTTTACAAGCCCAAGCCAAAGGTTCCCCCACCTACTCGTAAGGAGCATCCCGCTAAGGATCTTGCTTGCCATCACTGCGGTGAAACAGGCCATTGGAGGAGGAATTGTCCTGCCTACCTGGCAGAGTTGATGAAGAACAAAGCCAACAAGGTTGGCACATCAGGTATCTTCACAATAGAACTATATGCTTTCCCTAAGAAATCATGGGTATATGACACTGGTTGTGGAACTCACATTTGTAATACCATGCAGGGTCTAAGGGGAAGTAGAAAGCTAAACCATGGAGCTTTGGACTTGTACGTGGGCAATGGCAATCGTGCACCGGTCGAAGCTATAGGAAGCTATGATTTAATCCTTCCTAGTGGTTTAATTATTGTATTAGACAATTGTCACTATGCGCCTAGTATTACTAGGGGTATAGTATCGCTTTCTTGTTTGTGGAATAATGGTTTTATTCATACGTTTACGGATTATGGTATTTCAGTTTCAAAGGATAATGTTTTTTACTTTAATGCTATTCCTCGTGATGGTATCTTTGAGATTGACATGCATAATCGTATCACAAACAGTAGTTCTATTTATACATGTAGCAATAAGAAATCCAAGAAGAATTTGGATTCTACTTACCTATGGCATTGTCGCCTTTGCCATGTTAACAAGAAACGCGTTTTGAAATTACAAAAGGATGGACTTATAAAATCAGATGATTCTGAATCATTTGATAAATGTGTTTCTTGCATATCTGGTAAAATGGCGCGCAAGCCTTTCTCCCATGTAGGCGAAAGGGCCAATGATCTACTTGGACTCATACATACTGATGTATGTGGCCCTTTTAGAACTCGAACTAGGGAAGGTGCTACCTATTTCATTACCTTCACTGACGACTTTAGTCGTTATGGTTATGTTTACTTGATTAAACATAAACATGAAACCTTTGAAACGTTCAAAGCTTTCCAGAATGAAGTAGAAAATCAACTTGGCAAGAAGATTAAGGCTCTCCGTTCCGATCGAGGAGGAGAGTACATGAGCCATGAGTTTCAAGACCATCTAAAGAATTGTGGGATTGTCTCACAATTCACTCCCCCTTATACACCACAGCATAATGGTGTATCAGAGAGGAGAAATCGCACCTTGCTTGACATGGTCCGATCGATGATGAGTCCTACCACTCTGCCTCTATCCTTTTGGGGTTATGCACTCAAATCGGCTGCTCGCATACTGAATATGGTTCCCACCAAGAAGGTTGAAAAGACACCATATGAGATATGGCATGGGAAAGTCCCTAACTTGTCTTACTTGAAGGTCTGGGGTTGTGAGGCTCTCGTGAAACGAGACACGCCAAACAAACTTGAACCCAGAGCTGTCAAGTGCATCTTTATAGGATACCCTGAGGAAACGATGGGTTACTATTTCTACTACCCACCTGAGCAAAAAGTAATTATTGCTCGTTATGCTGAGTTTCTTGAGAGCAATCTCATTTCACAAGAAGCAAGTGGGAGTACCATCGACTTTGACGAGATTCCAAGCGATGAAGATGCACAACCTATTGTAGAGACTAGCGAACATCAAGATGAGGCTGAACACGAAACTGTTCCTGTTGCACCTCAAAATGATGTAATCCCTGTTCGAAGGTCCGCAAGGACACCTCATGCACCTGAACGATATGGCTTCCATGTCGATGCTGAGGAGCTAAGTTTAGGGGATCATAATGAACCCCCTAACTATCGAGCTGCATTATCAGATTCTGAATCTGACAAATGGCTTGATGCTATGAACGCGGAAATGCAATCCATGAAAGATAACCAAGTATGGACGTTGGTTGATCTTCCTCCTAACAGTAAGACTGTTGGTAGCAAGTGGCTCTTCAAGAAGAAGACCGACATGGATGGCAATGTACACACCTATAAAGCTCGATTGGTAGCAAAAGGTTACACTCAAACCTACGGGATTGACTATGATGAAACCTTCTCGCCTGTTGCCGACGTTAGAGCTATTAGGATTGTCATAGCCATAGCAGCGTACTATGACTATGAGATTTGGCAAATGGATGTTAAAACTGCTTTCTTAAATGGACATCTTGATGAAGATGTTTATATGGTTCAACCTGAGGGTTTTGTTAATCCAAAACACCCAAAGAAAGTATGTAAGCTTCAAAGGTCCATTTATGGACTAAAGCAAGCATCCAGGAGTTGGAACAAAAGATTCGATGAGGAAGTCAAATCATTTGGCTTTACTCAGAATCCCGACGAGCCATGTGTATATGTAAGAGCTAGTGGGAGCATTGTCGTCTTTCTAATCCTATATGTCGATGACATACTACTCATAGGAAATAACATTCCAATGCTACAAGATGTAAAATCCTGGCTTGGGAAGTGCTTCGCTATGAAGGATCTTGGGGAAGCGGCATATATACTTGGTATAAAGATCTATCGAGATCGATCAAAGCGGTTAATCGGACTAAGTCAAAGTGCGTACATTGATAAGATTCTAAAACGGTTTAGAATGGATGCTTCCAAACGTGGAAGTCTCCCTATGCAACACAATGTACACTTGAGTAAGACTCAAGGACCGTCCTCACCTGATGAGATGAAACGTATGCGTGATGTCCCCTATGCCTCGGCAGTAGGATCTATCATGTATGCTGTGCGGTGCACAAGACCTGATGTAGCGTTCTCTCAGAACCTTACAAGCCGATATCAACAGAATCCAGGTGAGAGTCACTGGACTGCTGTTAAGAACATACTGAAGTATCTTAGGAATACTAAAGATATGTTTCTTGTCTATGGTGGTGAATCTCAAAATGAACTAAGCGTTACTTGTTATTCTGACGCTAGTTTTGAGACTGATAGAGATGATTCCAAATCTCAAACGGGGTATGTTTTCGTTTTGAACGGAGGCGCTGTTGATTGGAAAAGTGCGAAGCAGAGTACTATCGCCATGTCTTCTACAGAAGCTGAATACATTGCAACCACTGAAGCTGCAATGGAAGCTGTTTGGATGAGGAAATTCATTTCTGGGCTTGGAGTTGTCCCCAGTAATGAAAGACCTATGGATATGTACTGTGATAACACAGGTGCTATCATCATTGCCAACGAACCCGGTGTTCAGAAAGGCGCCAGACATTATCGGAGGAAGCTTCACTACATTAGAGATGCGATCCTAATGGGAGATGTACGCTTGCTCAAAGTTCATACAGATGACAACTTAGCTGACCCCTTTACGAAGCCAATGCCATGTACCAAACATATTGAGCATGCTAGAAACATTGGGCTTCGACCAGCTAGTAGTTTCATGTAATCTGTTTTAGTATTTGGATAATGGAACATTGAGCAGTTTTTATTGGAATAAATTGATATATTTGATATGATCGTTTTTATATGAATATCTACTGTGTTCTATATTTGCATGTTTATATCCATGAATATTTACTGCGTTTTATATTCTAAATTGTCCATTGTCATAATTAATAATATGGGAATATTATTAAGACAAATCTGAGGGCATTGATGACATTATCTTAGTATGACTAAGGATGATGAAATCAAACTCACATGTTGTTCATAATGATGCACAATTGGACTGACCCAACCTATGAGAAATCACTTCATGGATTTATGTCACAAGTGAATCTCACAAAGGCTTTGTCACTTATCCTCTGACTTGAGATGCAAGTTGGTTTGTGTATGTAGAGGGGCAAACTTTGATATGGTTAAACGCTGACCTGAATAAGGCTGCTATAACAACCATTATCGGGTTTGTCATTAAGCATATGACGGACACGTGCAGTCAATAAAGAATTTGTTCCTCCACACATGTGGATTAGATACTACTGGGCCCCTCGATGATTTGAATAGATGTATGTGTGGCCACACCCAAAAGGTAATCAAGATGAATCTTGATTGGTTTTGGTAATCAACTTCAATGTATAGATCGAGAAACAGAATCGTTGAAATTTTAGATTGACATTTATCCTTGTCTAAAATTCAACATAGTATCAGTAACAAAAG